>PVKN010037384.1:0-11257 GCA_004027915.1 Capromys pilorides
GTGGTGACGCACGTCTGTAATCCCAGCACTTGGGAGGTTGAGGCAGGATGATCGGTATGAGTTTGAGACCAGCCTGGACTACAAAAGTGAGCTCAAGACCAGCCCGAAGTGCATAGTGAGAGCCTGTCTCACAAAGACAAAAAATAAGTAAATTTCTGTAACTTAGACAATTGATTATCTGAAGCTCATAATAAAGTGTATGCAGAGGAGAGGTGACACCCTCGGCCTAACGTCCTAGGGAAGGCTGAAGATCCCTCAAATCTCAGTGAGGAAGAAAAAGAATCACACCCCACCTTCTACCCAGACTGCCTACTCAATCATTTCCCAAAATAGAAGCCACCGGAAGGGCAAGAACTGTTTCTCCTGAAGTACGCAGTCACATACATTGAAGCCCTGTCCTCAGAAGCTGTAGTGATCTAGGACACAGCATAAGGCCCTGCCTTGCCTCACTGCATCCAAAGCCTCAGTTTTGAAATGAATATTACCAAGAACAGCACTGTCCTCATACTTCTGCTGAGCTGTCCCAATCTGCCCACCTGTGCTCTGCATGCTACTGAACAGACAGTCTTTCCAAAAAAATGAAAAATCATTTTTTTGATCTTTGTTACTACTAATCAATTGTGGAAACTCTCAATAGTGCAAGCAGACACCATAATAACAGACACAGTTTCAGCTCTGTTCTCAGCCCAATTTTTTTTTTTTTTTTTCTGAGACAGGGTGTCACTATTCAGTTCAGGCTGGCCTTGAGCTCACTTTTGTAGCCCAGGATGGTCTTGAACTTGCACCGATCCTCCTGTCTCAGCCTCCTAAGAGCTGGGATTACAGGTGTGTGCCACCATGCCCAGCCAATCCTTATATTTTTTGAGGTAAAAAAAAAAATCTAATGAGATTATTTACTCCCCATATATAATCAACTTCCTAATACCTGAACTCTACAATCCATGCTGTGAAGTCTATTTGGTAGACTATTTGTCAATGGTCACTCAATAGTTGTGAACAACTGAACTCAGACATTTTTAAAGATCTCTAATTTTTCATCATTTTTTATATGTCTAATATACATATTATCAGACGTATCTAAACCTAAATCAAATTTTCATACATTTTAGATATACATAATGATCACATTCATCACGGGCAATTTGTACCTGTACATGATATACCTGATCCTTTTTTCCCCCATTCCCCTACCCTCCCTTCAATTCCTCCTCTATTTACAAAAGCTTTGTTTTCATTCTTATTTTTTTTTACTTAACTTCTTGCCTCCCCCACTTTTGTTTCCCACACCATTTGATCATTTTCTTCCCATTTCACAATAACTATTATATATTTTGGTCCTTATTTACACTTTCAGTTTCTCACACCAGAGAAACAATGCAGTATTTGCACATGTGTCCAATTTATTTCACTTAAGAGTATGGTCTCCAGGGTTCAATCCCCTGCTTGCCATGCCAGCCCGCCCCTTTGGTGTGCTGAGACAGCGATTAAGACTGGGTATGGGCCATCAAAGAGCTTGGTGACCACTTGACCAACCTGCGCAAGATGGGAGCACACAAGTACCCCATGATGGAGCACCTCTTTGACTGGCTTACCCTGGGGGGCCAGTGACAATGTGAGCTAAGGTCATCAGGCAGCACATGCGTGTTGGGGAAACATTCACCTTTCCCATAGCCTGTAGCTGAACGTGTACTTAGTTCTTTCATTCTTTCTTTGCTTCAAATAAAGAAGTTTGTGCATGGCCAGAAAAAAAAGACTAGGCATGGTGGTGCACTTGTAATCTCAGTGCTTGGGAGACTGAAAACAGGAGGATTACTACAAGTCTGATCTACATAGTAAGACCCTGTACTAATTTTTTTTTTTTTTTTTTTTTTTAAGTATGGTCTCAAGGTGATCTGCACAAACTTTTGAAAATATTTTTTTAAAAATGTAAGGGCTGGCCAAAGTGTAGGAGCCAGTGGTTAGATCCCTGAGCCTGCATCGCCAGCCCTGCCAACAGGGTGTGCTGAGATGAAACTGAGACAAGCACACCTGTAATCCCTGCTCTTGGGAGGCTGTAAACAGGCGGGTCACTAAGAGTCCAATCTAGTAATAAGACCCTGAATGCCTGGTAGATCCTTCCTTAAAAAAAAAAAATCTTTCCTATAGTTGGACATGGTAGCACATGCCTGTTATCTCAGCAACTCAGAAGGCTGGAATAGAAAGATCACAAGGTCTACGCCAGTCTAGGCAGACTAGCAAGATCTTGTTATAAAATGAAGAATAAGTGGTTTAAGCACTTGCCCTGGCAATCCCAGTTAGGCACGGGGACAGCAGTTCGATTCCCAGACCCACCTTAATGCAGCCTGAGCCCACCAAAAAAATAAAATAAAATATAAAATAAAATAAAAGGCCTGATGTAGCCCAGTAGTAAAACACACCTGGATTTATCATCTAGTTAGCACATACACACAAAAAAAAATTCTCCAAATTTCTTTGCATAAAGGATCCCTCATGTTCCAACATTTTAGAATCCATGTTATTTCAATTTTTTTTGCTAATTATAGCCCCTTTACAACTCTGTTTCTAGATATACAAGTTTTTTAAAGTCTCTTCCTTTGTACTAGTCACTCAGAAACAGAGTCTACACGAATACATTCTCTACTTACAAATGTAATATTATGCACTGGACACAGAGACATAGGGAATAATCTCAGTGTTATCAAAGATGTTATTCAGAAAATAACATTTCTGCCTTTTACAATGGTAGTGCACCTGCCTCAGTGGAAGCCTACCTGTCCACATCCTCTAGATTTTCCACTGGTGACCCCTGCCGATCATTAGCGTGTCGCCGTTCCGGTGTACTAACACAAAAGTGGTCATTGCCAACAGTGATCCTTAAGCTCTGTTCCACAGAAGAGTCAGAATGCAGACCAGGAGAGCGTCTCTACAAAGGTAAAAGTGTCAATATGGTAAACATATCTCCACAGCCAAAAATGTTCTCCTTACTCCCAGTGTTATAGTTTAACAAGGTAAGAAATAGCTATGGTAAGAAACTACCCCCAAATAAAAATGTTTTAAAACTATCATTTTCTTAGAGATAAAAGCCCATACTTGTAACCTTTCCAGTGATCTCTCATTTTTATTAGGTATAGAATAGACAAATAAAGTCCTTGCTTTCAGAACCTATACACTTCTAGTCAAAGAGTTGTAAGCCAAAAGCAGGTATGTTTGTTTTCAAGTGCTTCTCATCATGGTTGGTGCTAGAGTCATCGAAATATGGTCCCAGGACCAGGCCTGGTGGAGCACGCCTATAATCCTAGCACTTGGGAGACTGAGGCAGGAGGACTGTTACAAGTTTGAAACCAACCTGGGCTACAAAGTGAGCTCACAGCCAACTTAAACTGCCTAGTGAGACCCCATCTCAAAAAGACAAAACAACATGGCACCAGGAAAGACTAGGGGGAAAGGATAGGATGGTTAGAAACTTCATTTAACCTGGGAGGCAGAAGATGTCAGCCTTGCAAAGAAAAGACAGAAGAGTGTTTCAGGCAAAGGAGAAAGCACCTGGGTAATGAGCTTGGTTTGGATAATCAAAGTCTGGGAAGCAGCAGCAGAGTGACAAAAGACAGAAACCAGAAACCACAGCTGGGGTACCCTCCTGCAGTGCCCAGGAACAAACGGGCTGAGCTCTACCACTGAGCTACAACCACTGGGCTACAATCTCAGGCCTTTTTTTTTTTTTTTTTTTCTGACAGCCTCTCCCTAAGAAGTGTGATGATCCTTCTGCCTCAGGCTTCCTCACTGCCAAGGACTGGTTGTATGTCACCATGCCCAGTTTATAGTTAGGAAATTTTGATTTTATCTTATTACGGTAAGAACTACAGAAAGATTTTAAGAGTATGATCTGACATTTTCCTTCTAGATGTCTGCATTGCCCTCTCCCTCATCTCTTCCTGTATTTATTTAAGTTACCTTTTCAGAAGACCTTCCCTGAACCCTAAAGACCCTAAATCCTTCCTCTGCTTTATTTTGTCCTTATTACCTAGGCAGATTTAATACACCAGATTTCTAACCTCTCCACCTTATTATCCAACCCACCTTGCTAAGACGCTGAACTCCAAAGGGCAGTGCTTTGTTCACACTTATGCCAAATACAAGGTAGATGCTCGATAAACATTTTTCAAGTCTATAAAATGAGCCATCAAACCATTTTGATTATATACAGAATAAACTAGAGGCAAGAATAGGACGGAAGGGGCTGGGGAGATAGCTCCGTGGCACAAGTGCCTACCTGGCAAGTGCAAGATCGTGAGTTCAAACCCTGGTCCCACCAAAAAAAAAAAAGAATAGAATGGAAAGGAGTCACGTGCAACCACCCAGAGAGGCGAGAAGAGTTTGGACCGCAGTGATGCATGAGGACAGTGTGGGCATACCACTTGGGGGCACAGTTAACCAGTTAGGCCCACAAGGTCTGACATGTTAGAAGTGAGAAGGGACATGAGACAGTTTCTGCCTTGAACAAAGGATAGCACCATTTATGACAGTACTATTTACTGAGACAGAGAAGATTGGGGCAAATAAACCACGTTGGAGTAGAAAACAGAGGTTTTGAAAAGAAGTATTCTTGCTCCTGATGCAGTGACTGGCATAGCTCAGCTTTAAAATCTTGAAGAGTAACAAGGCAATCTGTGAGGAAAGGACACAGAAGACTTGGATACTGTTAACAGAGCTCCTCTAAAGAACACAAGGTTAAAAGAATAGACTGATAAACTGAAAATAGAAACAAAGTCCCAAACACCAGCCCAGCGAAGCTCTGCTGAGCTCTGGTTACCTAGGAAGTCACTATCACCTCTACTTTCTCTCCCTGTGCTTGGGACAGGATCCAGGAACCCACAGCTAGACTAAGCACCCCAGCTCTGCAAGTTCACTTCTAACCTCAGGCTTCACTGCTAGCAGTGAACCTAACGGTGCAGAGTGGGCTGCTGGACCGGTTGGACAGGACCAAATCACAGCTCCGCCACTTCTCGGCGGTGTCACCCCAGCCAGGTCACTTGGCCTCCCTGGGCTGGGTCCTCAGCCGTGCACTAAGCGGCCTACTGCTGCACCTCCAAGGCTGTAGTCGCACAGCATCTGGCCAGCCGACAGCAACCGTGGCGACGCATCACCCTTCACATGTGCGGCATCTCCAGCTCGCCAAACCGAGGTCCTGACAGTGGCTCCCGGTATCAGAGGCGGCTCAGACGCCCCCTCTTGGGAATGGCGGGCTAGCATGTGGCCCTGGCCCCGCAAACTTTACCGCACCGCGGCCTGGGACCGAGGACGGCTTTGTGCGGTGTGTGGGGACCCTCCCGGGAGAGTGGCATTACCCGGCTGCCGCTGTCGCCGGCGTGGTTCCCGCGGCTGTCCCGGGAGAAATCGTCGCGGGGCTCGCCGCGACTGCTGCCTCGGAAGCCTCCCGGGCCAGGAGGAAAGAGTCGGCGGCCCCGCGGAGGAGACGGGGAGCTGCGGCGGCTGCGGGGTGGGGACGGCGAGGCCCGGCGGCTGCGGTGCGCAGGGGGCGAGCGGGGCCGACGCGCCGGGGTCCGCAGCGCGGGGGCGCAGGAGGGCGGCGGTGGTGAGGTGCGGCGGGCTGGGCCTGACGAGTAGCCCGGGCCGCCGCGGCTAGGACGAGGGTCGCCCACGCCACCGTCCTTAGACCGGTGCGACGAGCCCGAAGCGCGGGGGCCGCTGCGGTACATGGTTCTGGCGGCAGTAGCCACAGCTGGCCGCTTCCACTCGGGCCCGAGTGCGCGCCCCGCCGCCGCCGCCGCCGCCGCCCCCTGCCCTCTGCTCAACCCCGCGCACCTCCGGGGGCCTTAGCGCGCCGCCGCGGCCACGGCCGCGACCGGCGGTTGCAGGGCGTGAGCGCGCGGCCGACACACCCCCCGCCCTCCGGGGCTACCCGCGCCTAGCTTCGCCTCTCCTCGCCTCAGAGCGCGCAGCGGAGCACGGAATCTGCGCGAGGCGAGGGAGGGGAGGGAGCTGAGGCGCGCGTCCCGCGCTGCGCATGCGCCACCTTCCAGCGCCTAAAATGGCGGCCGTCGAGCCGCCCACGACTCGCCCCCGGCGTTCACGTGACACTCGCGGTCTCCGTTGTTGGAAGAGCCCCGGGATCTTAAGAGCTGCAGGGCCTGAGCTGGATGCCCGAGGCCTTGGGGCCTGCCGGGCCCGGACTGTGTGAAAACTTTGGCGCTATCCCTACGACCCCACCCCGGTTCACTTATTAGGGTGCAAAGGCTGGAACGATTAATGCTCTCCAGCCCAAGGGGGCCGCCAGACGGCTGTCAGGTGACTTTCTGACCCTTCAATCTCTAGAGGTTTAAACTGAGAATAGGGTAGTTTGAGTCAGGGGTGAATAATTGTAAATACGTCGTGAACAGGCCTCAGAGGATGCGTCCCAAGGTTTTAGGCAACGGCCACCACCGGGTCGAGACATTCGCGCATCTCTTGCCTCACCCCTGTCTGTAACCAGGGTTTCCCTAGTTAGTCTGAGGGCCCTGCATCCTAAAACCAAAAGTGGAAAAAGACAGCGCACGAAAAGTACTAGGTGCAAAAACATTTTTAAAAAGTTGACTAAAGGATGGCTTAATTAAAAAAAAAATGGCTTAATATTTTCCATCAGCTGGATACAAAACTTGAAATAGGCATAAAAGGTTTCTGATTTCAAAGCAAAGGCAGAACAAAAAAACTCATTTGCAAATTTAAGTTTTAATTAAATTTAAAATATAACCAATTCCATTTGTTTGATAACATAGGTTTATGTTGTAGCTCAGTAAAAATAAAGTATAAAAATGTTACTACTAGATTTTTATTACACAGCTTACTTCACTCCTTATAAAAGTACATTACAAAGCTGTTTTTTGTTGTTTTGGTTTGTTCGTTTTTTCCTGGTGTTTTGAGACCAGGCCTCAGTTTTTTATTTATATATTTATTTATTTATTTTTATTTTTTGTCTTTTTGAGACAGGGTCTGGCTATGCAGTTGAGGCTGGCCTTGAGCTCACTTTTTGTAGCCCAGGCTGGTCTTGAACTCGCACTGATCCTCCTGCCTCAGCCTCCCAAGTGCTGGGATTATAGGCATGCGCCACCATGCCCGGCCTTGGTTTTTTAAAGACAGGTAGTTCAGGCTGGCCTGGACCTCAGTTAAGTGTCCTAGACTGGGCTTGAACCTGTGGCCATCCTCTGGACTCAGCCTGCGAGATTGTGGGATTACAATACACCACCACACCGGGCAAAAGAAATATTTTAACGGAAAAAAAAAAATAAAAAACTGCCACAGTTGTATGTCTTGTCTTTATTAGCCTTTCTGTGGATTTTGGTTACTTACACTTCGGTGAGATCTAAGTACTTGTAAAGAAAACATAAATCACTGTGTATGATATTTGCAATCAGCACATTTTAATCAGAATTTGTTATACTGTACTGTGAACTTTTCCTTCTTTATCTTTCTCTAATACTGAGGAAGAATTTTTATCAGTGGAACTGATCTATTATGAAGTCAGAAAGTTTTTCTTCACACCTCTCTATGTGTTGCTGTGTTCTGCATGAAATCGCCTGCCGATTCCTTCACTTTGAACTATTTTCCACTTACACAAAGTCTTATTACAGTGGTGAAAATGTTAAGTCCAGGATAACAGTGAAGATGTCAAGCTTCTTTTAAACCACAGGCTCTTCCCTCCTGCTTCGGAGCTTACATGAAGAGAGGAAAAGAGGTGTGTGTGGGCTCTCCACATCCTGCCTTTACTCCTCAGAGTCCATTCCTCTCTGATGGCTGGCTACCTTTCCTACCTGCTCCCTATCCCTGCACACAGGTTTGGAACAGGAAGAGAGGAATTAGAAGGAGCACTCCTTGCCACCCAGGGTGCTCTTTTCTCCCCAAATTGGTTGCTGTTGTACGTGGATGACTCACAGACGTTGGTTCTTCTTTGTGTCACCCTGGTGGGCTTTAGGACTCTTCCTGGGATGTGCCCTCTTTAGTCTACTGCCTGTGACTCCCACTCCCAAGCCCTTGGCCTTCTGGAGGCTGACCCCATGTAAAGCTCGCCTCTTCCTTCTCTTTCTACTCCAGTGTGATTTTTTTTAAACTGGAAATTGAATTCAGGCTAGCTGAGCTCAGATGAGTTGGCTAGCACCTTGTTCTTGCCAGGTAGGTGATTATGCCACTGAGCTATCCCCACGGCTTTCCCCTCCAGTTTGAAATAATTCTCAGTTGGTTACCTTCTAAGCTGCTTGGCTCACATAAGAACATGAGCTTCTTTGCTCTTGTGGCAAGGGCAGGACATCTGGCTCCCATGACACCACCTCACCTGCCTTCCAGCACAGCTACTCTGCTAACATTTTGCTTTTGAACTTTCCCCAGATAAGTTAAGACAGGATCCCCTGTGGCCTTCCAAACTGCAGGAGACAAGAGCAAATGGTCTGAGTGTGTCTACAGAAGGTCTGCTGAACTTGTATTTAGGCAAAAGGGAAGATCACTTCATCTCTCCCAAGGATGGTAGAAGTAGAGAGTAAAATGGTGAAATAGTTTAAGGCTTTCAAACATACATTGTGGATATACAGAAATGACAGGGCCGGTGAGATAGCTCAGCAGACTAAAGCATCTGCTTAGGCAAGCTTAGGTCAAGCTCAGGGACTGCAGTTTGATCCCCCCACGCCACATGCTGTGCCAGCCCTGCCTCCAGGGCTGAGCCTGCCAGAGTCTGGGCGTAGTGGCGCATGCCTATAATCCCAGCAGTGGGGAGGCTGAAAACAAGAGGATCACTATGAGTCCAAGCTGCATAGTGAGACCCTGCAACAACCAACCAAACAAAAAAGTATAGAAATGATAGATTAAACCTTAAAAAAAAAAAAAAAAGACCATAGCTGTGTATTGTAGACTGAATTATGTGTCCTCCCCACTTCCCTGCATAATTCATATGTTGAAATCAGCCCAACATGCTGGTTGGTGGAGATGTTTTTGCGAGATAATGGGAGTTCTATGAGGGAGTATAAGGAAGAGGCATGGAGCACTGTTTCATGGCCATGTGAGGGAACACTGACAAGGTAGCCATGTGCAGGCCTGGAAGAGAGCCATTAGCAGAAAATGAGTTGGCTAGCACCTTGACATCAGACTTCTCAGGCTCTAGAATTACGAGTAATAAATGTCTGTTATTTAAGACACGTCTATGGCATTTTGTTATAGCAGCCTGAGAAAACTAGTATGCTCCACGAATATGCTGAAATTGCATATCTTCTGGGCTTTGAAGTAAATCTAGAAGCAAGTGGAGGAGCTAGAGCTATGACTCCTGTGAAGTAATGGAGATGTAAGTGCCTTCCAGAAGGAAGAAGACTTGGGCCAGATTTTCAGCTTGCAGCCCAGGGCACCACTGCCCCTACATGCAAGATGAGCAGAACAGTTTCTAACCTGCTTGGGGCTACAGCTTTATAAGAAGCTATCTGCCAAGTGCATGAGAAAATATAAACACTGACAGTCCTTAGATAAGATCTGAGGCTAAACACTCTCTGCTCAGTGATGTAAATAGCTATGCCCTAATGGTATCACTGCTCCTATATGCCAGGAGCAATTAATTAGAATTTAGGATTTCCACATAATAATTCAATCCATGTATTTATCATTGTAAAGTCCTTAACTCCCATTAAAAATTGTTTCGTCTAGGCCGGGCAGATAGCTTAGCAGACTAAAGCACCTGCTTAGGCAGAGCACAGCTGCTGGGGTTTGATCCCCCGGCATGCCGTGCCAGCCCTGCCCCTGGGGCACATGAAGACATGAAGACAGCACATGAAGACATTGAGACTGGGCGTGGTGGCACTTGCCTGTATTCCCAGAGCTCAGGAGGCTGAAAACAGGAGGATCACTATGAGTTCAAGCTTCATAGTGAGACCCTGTAGAACCTGTACTAAATACATAAAAAAAAAATGAAAGTGTTTTGTCTGTTTTTAGGTATTCACATGTAATCTGCAAGTGTGAGGGAGATGATGTCTTATGGGATGGAGTTTTGATCAATGAAAGATAGAAACTGATGGATCCCCTTCTTCTATCCTATGTCACTTTTCCCAGGGTTGGTTTGTTTGTTCATTTTTATAAAGGCCTCCCTTGATGGAACTGTCTGGTCTTGAACATAAAATTTGCTTGCATCACTACCTGAGTGGCTGGAACTACCAGCATGTGCCACTGTGGCCTGGCTTCACCTCAGGAGGATCTTGAGATGCAGTTTGTTACAGACAGTGTCCTCCGGTGGAGCATCATTTTAATCAATTGGTGAGACATTTTCATGTCGGGTCTTTCTTTTCCTTCTTGATGCCTTGGATCCTGCTTTGGACTTCCTAGTACTAAAATCAAGCTCTGGTTTCTGAGGAAAAGATTGATATATTTAACTTCATTAACATGAACAGTTTCTGTTTGTCAAAGAATGAGGGAAGATATATCCTGCACACAAAAAATTCTTTTGTCACTGAATCTATAAAAACAGCTACAAAATAAAAATAACAAATAAACCAATAAAAATAAGGACAAAAAATCTGAGTTTATACTCAGATTGAAAGGGTCAGTAAAAATACAAAACCTCATGGGTAATCATTAGAATGCAAATTAAAACCATCATGAGTCACTGCATTTACCACTTTTGCTAAAATTGCATCTATTGATGAGGATGTGGAATAAGGAATATTCACATTGCACGTGGCAATATAAATTAGCAGTCATTTTGGAAAACAGTTTAGTCTTTCTACTAAAATTGAAAATGATTACACAATTCAATTCCTAGGTATGTACTCTACATAAATGCATATTCATTATATCATGAGATATGTAGGAGAATGCTGATATTGGCTTTATTTGTGGAAGCCAAATATAAAAAACAGCACATAATCTTCACCAATAAAGTGAATGGGCCAAGCATGGGGGTAGACACTTGTAATTCTAGTCACTTGGAAAGCTGAGGCAGAAGGATCGCCACAAGTTCAAGACCAGCCTGCACTCCATAGTGAGACCCTGCCTCAAAACAAACTATATATACATAGCATTGACAATAATCAAAACTGTCTCAGTCAACAACTGTTATGGTTTATGTCTAGTTGTCCCCACAAAGCCTCATGCAGTCATAGGGCGGGGACTACTAGAATTTGAGACATGAGTCATGATCCACTAGGATTATGTGTTACAATTGGTTCCTCCCTGGAGCATGACCTGGGCCTGCCTAGGATATGATTGGCTCCTCCCTAGAGCAGGATCAAGGGCCCAT
>PVKN010037385.1:0-11241 GCA_004027915.1 Capromys pilorides
AGTGGCTGCCAATGATCTCTAAGACTGAAGACCATCAAAATATTTGATTCATGCTTCAAGTAACATTACAGGCATGTGCCCTCATATCTGGCTGCTTTTTCCTCTTTATGCTTTTCCAGAAATGAGGAAAAAGGAAAACAAAAATTTTATGAAGCCATGTGTGGTGGTGCATGCCTATGTTCCCAGCACTTGGGAGGCTAAGGCAGGAGGATCGTTGCAAGTTCAAGATCAGCCTGGGCTACAAAGTGAGCTCAAACCCAGTCTGAACTGCACAGTGAGACCCTATCTCAAAAAGACAAAAAGGAAAAAAACATTTTTTTTAAGGAAGTCAAGCCACACAGAAGAGGGAACCTGATCTAATGGGAGGTGGGGCCTGACGGAACAACAGCATGACCATAGGATTTCAGGGAAACAGTCTGAGATGAACTCTCAAATCACTTTCCCTAAGTACACATGTACTAAAACACTAAACATATTAAACATTCCAGAGTTACTAGGTAGTTTTATATTTGATAATATAGAAGACAGAGTGAAGAGTAACAAAATATTGCTACAGCCATTTAAAAAAAACAGCCTTGTGGTTACAGTGTAATTATAACCAGAGCACCAAAGTGTAGGAATTCTAAGTGTTCAATAACTGTGGACAAATACATCCAACTTAGGAGGGAGAAAATTTCAGGTTCCACAGAGTTGGCAAAAACTTCTTGACTTAGCCACATGTGATTCAGGCGGAGGGGGCATGGGGAAGGGACAGCACAGGCTGTTCCAGGGACCCATCTCAGGGAAATAACCTGTGCAGCTGCCTCGGTGAAGCCACACAGAGCCTTGGAGGCTGTGGCAATGGCCTCTCCAAACTCTGGCAGGTTCCCATTCTTGGCGTTTTGAGAGATGCCAGTCATGGCCTCACCAAGTACCTGAGGAATAGAAAGGATCAGAAAAGTTCAGATAACATTCTTCACATACTGGGACTTCATGTGGTTAATTCTTTTTTTTGCGGGACCAGGGTTCGAACTCACGACCTTGCACTTGCCAAGCAGGCACTTGTGCCACGGAGCTATCTCCCCAGTCCCTTTTGTTTGTTTATGAGACAGGGTCTCACTATGCAGTTTAGGCTGGCCTCAAATTCATGGTGCTCCTCCTGCCTCATCCTCCTGAGTGCTGGGATTACAGGTATGCCCCGCCACCCCTGGCTGGTTAATTTAATCTTCCTGCCCTTTTCCTGCCTGACCGTCCAGCTATACTTACTTTTGAGTTCTCCATGACACTGTCCAGACAGCCAAAGTAGGACATATCGTTGATAGGCTGGACTGGGTTCTCTAGGAGTTCCCGAACTGTCTGCGTAGTGGAAAGGAGACATGAGATCCAAGACACCTTCCTAAGCCCAAACCCAAAACACCCTCTTGAACTTCAACCTTCTCTGGCCTGCCAAGTACCCACCTCCAATTCCCGAAGGGCATTGTCGCATTCCTTCTGGCCAGGTGCCTGCTGGGTGCACATGGTGATAAGCTGGTTGATACTGTCAGTCACTGCCCTGGGGGGAAGAGAAAGGCAAGGGAGTAAATGGATTTTCATTCCTGGGTCCTGTGTACAGGGTGTCTCTCACTAGTTTCCTTTCCCTTGCCATTCTTGCAAATGCTTCCTTCCTGGTTTGTACACACTCCAGGTCTGGGCTTCCAGGATCCTGCTTACCTGGCTGCTGCAGCCAGCTGACTCTTGAGGTTGGGGGCAGCAGGGTCTGTAGAGAGGGCCTTAGCAGCCAGAAGAAGTTTGCTTGAAGACATGGAAATACCCTTCAAGTTGGATACAACCTGGGCCCGGTCCTCTTGACTCTGTTCAAAGTGAGAAAGTCACACATATATAGTCCTGCTCTTTCTTATATATCTCTATAAAAAGATCTCTTTCTCAGCACTTAAGTACTGCCCAAGACTGGAGAAGGGAAGGAACTGGGAGCATGTCCAGACTCTGGCTTCCCAGGTGCCATTTAGCTCCCAAAACAATCATGCACCAGACCCCCCTGCTTCTTCATACCGGGGCCTGTCCTGCCATCTCCACACCAGCTTCCAAGAAGGTGCTGAAGTCCTGTCCAAATCGACCTGAGGCTCGAGCCAGGTCCTGAGGGGTTCCCCGAGAGGCCTGCACCAGTTCTGTGGCTGCTTGATTCAGACCAGCTGCAGCTTCATTCAACCGGCTCTGAGCTTCTTGAAATGTCCCAGTGCTGGGAGGAAGCTACAAGAAGAATGAGGCAAGGGAAAAGCTGGGAAAGGAGGGCAGGAAGGGTGGGCACATAACTTGGGCATAATGAGCAAGGACAGATTTGGGAAGTCTGGGCCAAAGGAGAAGTCTTGAAGTAGGAAAGGAAGGCTGAGTTTCTTGACTTCTCTGTCCCCTCCATGCCTTAGTCCTTTTACCGAATCACTCAGGAGTCGCTTGCTGGCATCTCCGACTGCTCTGAGGGCATTATCCACATCTCGTTGGCCAGGCAGGCAGCTGACACAGCGGTTCAGTGCCTGGGTCACTGCTTTAGCCACCTGAAGTAAAACAGGGAGATAGGGCTGCCAAAGTGGGAACAATCTGTGAAACTCCTTCTTCCTCCTTAGGACATAGGAGATAACTAGCTCTCCAGCCTCCAAAAAATGGAAAAGGAAAAGACTGTAATAGCTGGTTAAAGACAGGGCCTCTAGCCATAGTAATCAAGCTTTTTCAAACTTGAACTTAGCTAGGGTTATGCCTTAATTCAACTGAGACACTCTGATACTGAAAGGGTGTATCTGAGATGATTTTGTTGTGAGCAACCTAAGATGTTCTTCTGTCAGTGCTGGTGAAGCCCTGAAACGTTTGCCCCAACCGGGCATCACAGGGGGTGAAGGGGTGTGGTTGTGGACGGACCTGGGAACAAGGAGGACAGTGGCCCTTCCCAAAACCTGACCTGGGCAAGCCGTTGCTGGCTCTCAGGGTCCCCTGGATGTCCAGCTGCCTTTTTTGCTTCTTCAAGGAGGCTGCCGGCCTTGTCCAGTACATCACTGGCAGTGTCAAGCACGACGGCCTGCACTGCAGGATCTGGCGTCAGGGCAGCTACGCCCCTAGCAGCCTGGGCCAAGGACCGCAGTCCACCTGCCACATCTCGAGCTGCAATACCTGGGGAAGTCAGGGCAGGACAGGGAAAAGACAACTTCACTGGCAAGCCTCGATTCTATGGTTTTCTCTGTAGGTGGCATCCCTCGCCCGGCTCCCATTTCCCCACATCCCTACCTCCCATACCTACTCCTTGGCCCTGTGCCCACATACCTGCGTAATTCTCGTTGCCCTGGGCAACCTCCCCCAGCAGCTGGGCAATGGCAGAGCTTACAGCTTTGGTGCTGTTGCCAAGGTCCTGGGTACACTTCTCCATCTGTGGATAAGTAGGTGGGAAGAAATCAGGCTTGGGAAGGAAGTAAGAAAAAGGCACCTGACAAGGCAGCTGGAGACAGCTGGGAGTTTAAATGAAGGTTTAGGGCAGCGGTGCAGCAGAGATGGGAAAGAAGGCTTCAGAATTTAAGATCTTAATACTCACTGTCTCCCCAGGTAAGGGTTTGAGCTTGCCATCTCGAGCTGCGGCCTTTACTTCCTGCAGGTCTCTCTCTAGATTCTGTACCACATTTAATGCAGAATCCATCTCTAAAGGCCCACATGCTTCCTGAGCCTGTGATTGTTAATAAAGGGTTCTTAGCTAAGTGTGGTGGTGCACACCTGTAATCCTAGCACTTGGGAGGCTGAGGCAGGAAGATCATTGCAAATTTTAGTCTAGCCTGTGCTAGGCCCAAGGCCAGCCTGAACTACATAGTGAGACCCTGTCCTAAAAAAAAAAAAAAAGATTCTGCTGTAGGAAGTATGATCTTTCACCCAAGTCTCAGATTAGTCATCTTTATTTGAGGTTGTTTTACAGATTCCCTGTCACCTCAGTATTCCTCTCATCTTCCACAGCTCCCATACCTTCTGGGCAGCAGTACGGAGCTCAGCTAGTGCGGTGCCCAGGTTCTTAGCACACTGACTCAGCTGCATGGCAGAAGCCTGGTCTTGAATTGTTGGCACTGAGGCTTTTGCAGCGGCCACCATCTTCCCACCTGGCTGTTGGAGAAGAGGTCAGCAGATGAGGTATAGCAACCTCTTTGGGATCAGGTATAGGGAATAACGATGGTCAGGATGTGGTGAGCACTGGGACTTGGTATTAGCAGAGGCTGCCAGTAGGCACTCTAATTGTAGCATGTACAGCGTCTTGGAAGGTGCAGAGGGTCTAGTTTGGGAGGTGGGAGAGGGTTCCTTGCCTGCAAAAAGCTCTGGCTGGCAGCAATGAGGGCCAGCTGAGCACTAGGGCTGTCAGGCTGAGCTTGGCTTCCTCGGACACCCTGCACCAGCAGCGGAATCTGCTCTGCCACCGCCTGTAGGTGGAAATGTCATGATCACTACCTCTCTACAGGCTGGGGAAAGGCATTCTCTTCCCACTCTCCTTCCCATCCACAGGCCTCCTGCAAACTCACCTTGCAGCTCTGTACCAGCAGTGGCTGGGGCCCCGCAGAGGCCTTGGGGGCAGAGGCTGCATGCTGAGCTGCAGCAATGGTCTGTGTTGCTGAGGCTGCAGCCTGCTTGGCTGCATGCTGTGAGGACAGAATAGTTAGGGTAAGCTCCAGGACAGGCCCTGCAGGCTCATACTATGCCCCAAGGAAACACTGACTCCCTGCACATCGCTCCTGGCTCATTCCTCCCACCGCACGAGCTTCAGCTCTTGGTTGACTTCCCAACCTTACCTCTAAGCGCTGCACCAACTTCTTCTTGATGGCATTCTGTGCAGCTGCATTGGTGGCCATGCGGAGCCCCTCAGCTGCCTCCCGAAGCCGCTGCTGCTGCTCCTCGCTGTCAGGGTGGGCAGCTGCCCCCTAAGAAAGGTGGTATGACAGTCATTTTCCACCATCTCCATGGACCCTAAATGGAGGGGTCTTTTCTGGCCCTTCTGACTCAGCTTAAAATTCACTTATTTTTCTGAGGTCATTGCTTAATTATCCACAACAAACGATAATCACTAAAGAGGGGAACTGTCTTCAGAAGGCCCATGGGATGGCCCTGGAGTACATGGATTCCCTCTGTGATGCTCAATCCCTGTTACGGGATGAACTGTTCATTCTTGTGCCCTCCTCTACTTCCTAAAGAACACATGGAATGGGACAGGTGAGAGGAATGAACAGAGCTCCCTGGGAAAAAAAGAATTCACTGAGAAGACGTGCTTCCTTCAGCAAATCTCCTGCAACCTCTGGAACTTCCTTCCAACCATCCTCTGCACCTGTCCCACTGTCCGACTGCCTTTTCTCTGTACTGTTAGCATAGAGACCTCTGGGACTAACAACCTATGTGACCTCCTTCACAGAACACAGTAGGAAAGAGAGAAGTGCCAAGCAGGCGGCAGCAACAATGTGGGGAAAAGTACAAATAGCAGATTTTGAACTTAAGGGAAAAAACAAACAAACTTGGATACCTGCCATCTGCAGTATCATCTGGGAGTCACAAGAACTGAAAACCAGGATCACTGGCCCCCTGGAGCCAAGGGGTTTATTTGCTTACCAAGTGCTTCTTTATTTGTTCTCTTTACATTTTTTGCTTTTCCAGGGTGTCCCCATCAGCTGAGACCCTCCATCTAGACCTAGTCCCCTTTAGGAGCCATTCTGTGGTTCTGCATAGTGGATTTTGTACCTTGGCAGCCTCTACCATCTTGGCTGTGGCATCAGCCAAGATCTTGGCAGCACTCAGGAGCTTGCGGGAGTTCTCTAGATCACTCTCCCCCTCAGCATCGGCCTTGATGGCATTGACCAGGTCTGAGGTGGCTTGAGCCAGGATGCGAGCCTGTCGCACCATCTCCCCTGACGGCACAAGAGACAATTAGGTGAGAGAGCTAGAGACATAGAGGGGACTGGGTTGGGATGAGGGCAGGGGGGCAAGTTATAGGTAAGGTAGATGGGGCTTTTAGCAAAAGACAGAAACTCTCATGTTCTCAAGTGATTTCTCTAGTTATTTTTTCTGGACTCGCTTAGGATCTTGGAGAGATTTCCCACTGAGTCTTTATGGCAGGGATGACAGTCTCCAATGGGTATTTTCAGCAGGAAATTTGAGAAAAATGGGATTCTATTTGTGAACAGCTTTAGGGTGAGAGGATGCAGTGGAGCCACCTTCCACATGTCCTTGTGTGTGTTCTGGTATATTCACTAAACAATGCAAAGGTGGCAGAACAAGGCTTTCTGTTTCTGCTTACAGGGCTAAGCAGAGGTTTCTAAGAATCAACAATGAGCCCGCAGCTGCACTGCTAGCAAGGCCTCACTGCGCTGATGACCCTAAGGGAGGTTGGGTCAGCAAGGGAATGCCCAGCGTGGGCTTGGGAAAGCTCACTCGGGCTTCTGCTTTTTGGGAGGTGGCTGTCCTTACCAGCATCACCCATGGAGCTGAAGATATTTTCAGTGACAGTAAGGATAGTGTCAGTAGCTTGATCATAACGGCCGGCAGGCCCAGCTCCTGTGGCATGGGCTTTAACATGCTGCAGCAGCTCATTGAGGGCCTGGGTGACAGCTGTGGCGGCTGCTCCTACTCCTCGCAGCAGCTGCCCGTCATCTGTGGCTGCCTGGGAGGCGGACACACAGCCTTCCACAGCTTTGGCCACTAGTCGCCCAGCTTCCACGAGCTGCTCTTGGCAAACAGGTGAGCTGATGGTAGGTGCCACCACCTGTAGGGAAAGTGTCAAGAGACGGAGGCAAGGGAAAGCAGTCACGAGGTGGAATGTTCATGGTCCTCACGGTAGTCACTGGGATGAGTAATGAGGCCTTGAGAGCCTACAGGATGTAGTAAGCTCAGGTAGTGTGGCAGCACGAGTAGTAGGCACCCACCAGCTGCAGCAATCTTTGGGCTCACCTTGGTACAGGCCACCAGTTGGGAGGTAGACAGAGCACACTGTGTGGCTGCGGCAATAACTTGGGTCTGAAGCCCCGAGTCCTCCGTCCGCTGGGCTACACTCTTGGCCTTGAGGACCAGGGCAGCTGCAGCACTCGCCACTGCTTTAGCCAGCTGCATTAGAGTATCCTGTAAGCAAACAGTAGTGAGCATGACCCAAGATGGAGCTCAGGATCCCTGGACATATCTTGAGGCATAAGCTTCTTCATTATTCCCATCAACACCAATCAGAACACAGTGTACGCAGAAGCAACCAGAACCGACCCCAAGCCCCTTCCTTGAGCACTCAGGACAGAACCCTCACCAAGGAACAAACCTACACCAACAGAAATAGAGCCTACACCAAAGAGAGAATGCCTGAGGCGGATACACTCGGACAGTGATGGGAGGGAGGGATGGTACTGGTGCAGTGGGACCTCCTGGAGTCCCTTCCACCTCTAGCTTCTTTTCTCCATTTCTTCTCAATCTTGAAGTTGTCATCTTGGAATCTTAGGAACACGTTCCTGTTGTGCCTACTTCTGTTTCCCCAACCCTGCCTCGGCCAGGCCTCCCTATCTCCCATCATGTTCTGCTCCCTCAGGAGGCTGGGGGAGAAGTATAGAAACGAGTGTATGCGGCTCAGAGCGAACCAAGCTGGGAAGGCCCAGGCCAGAGGCCGTTACCGTAGGGGAATCGGGGGGAGATCGAACCCCAGCCCCTCTGGGTGCACATATCTGCATGGGAAATCCAGGATGAAAAGTCAGCTGAGGCAACTGGGATGGCACTGGGGAGAGGGAGAGGTGCAGGACCACCTTCCCTAGGGTGGCAAGGGGAAGGCTGGCTCAAGACAGTCTCAAGTCTCAAGGGCTGTACATATAGAAGACAGGACTAAGAATATCATCAATGAGGGCCAAAAGTACACTAGTAGATTAAATTTAGATTCAGGTGTTCTGAATTCTTACCCTACCCCAAAAGAGACTGGAATCCCTGGAAACTGAAGTTCAGGATGGTTTGGAGGGGTCAATTTATAGAAGCAGAGAACTCAGGGCTATATTCGGGATCAGAGGTTATCTCCTTGAAGTGGGGCTTTTTTGAGGGGACAGATAAATCACCAACCTGGAAGTGGGGGTCAGTGTCACTTTCCCCAATTTGCTGCAACAGCTCCCCACTGGCCTGGCCCACGTTCCCAGCTGCTTGCAGCAGGTTCTGACGGGGCTGTGGAGAGTGGACACCTGTCAGAAGCTGCCCAATCCTAATCACATGCCCATGGGTTTCAGAGGCCCCTGGGACACACTTCCTCCTGCAACCTGAATTGCCCCTCCTTGGGCTGGAATCGTGTCCACCCTCACCCCAGCCCTGTGGCCCCTGACCTCAGCACTGGCTGGCTGGGCACTGCGTAGCAGTTCTGACACTGCCCCTGCAAGGCCCTTTGCTGCCTGTAGCAGGGGGCGGCCATTGCCACCTTCATCCTCCAGGAGGGCAGCCAGCAGCTTCACCCCACGGGACATCTCCGTCAAGTTGGAGGAGATTGTGGTAACTGCACAGCCCACTGCAGTGTAGTCTGTCTCTGCAGGGTCACCTGAGGGCAGAAAGAGCATGAGACAGGACAGGCTAGACGACAGGCTAGGGAAGGAGCACCATCACACCCAGTTAAGTCACACACTAGTCTAAAGAGAGCTGCACACACACAGACCTTCCATAGTGAGTCAAGGTATACTCAAACATGACACCAGTCACATGCATGATGCACATGCTTGTTCGCACTTCCTTCTCACACACACACAGGCTGGCATCTAGCTTACCTGCTGTTAGGTTCACTACGGAGGCAGTACCAGCTGTGATGGCATCTACCTGGGAATGGATCTCATGCTTTGACTCATCCATCTTGTTTTTACGCCAGGCCTTGGAGGCCTATGAAAAGAAGTGAAATCTTCAGGATCTATTCTGGTGTGACTAACCCTTCTCTCTGGGAACCAGTGGCCTTTCCTCCAACCCCTACTCACAGCATCCTGGCCAAGAGGAGGCAGAGTGTCGAAGTCATCCAGGGTGGCCTGGGCAGCCTGCACAGCCTGCATGCTAGAGTTGATGGTTCCAGTGAGGGCCTGCTGGGCTGAAGTCTAAAAAACAAGAAGAGTGAGCAAGACTGGGGCAGAACATTTAGGGGAAAAAGGGGGCAAAGGAGAGCCAAAGAGAGGAACACAAATAGGAATACAGGAAAAGATAGCCTAACTCCTGGCTAAGCCCAGCAGAAGGTAGGGGAAGGGCATAGGCACCTTGGTGGAAGCGTGGGCACTCTTACCAAAGGGGGCATATGTCCTCGGTGCATCTGGCCACTGGTAATCTGCTGCTGGGCAGGTGGCATGCTGCCCATCTGGAAATTCTCAGGCCCAGAAGCTCCAGAGCGCATGATGGCAGGCAAGGCCACAGAGCCATGCTCTACTTTGCCTACTCGGTTATACTGTTGCTGAAGCACTGTCGACCTGGAGGCAGGATGGACCATGTAGCACACAGAGGATTCCTCATCTATACCCTGCCCCTATTTCCAAAACTGCTGCAGGTCCTGGGTCTGGGTTTGTGAGATCTCATTATGAATTGCGCAAACATTCCAGAGCCATGCCTTGCCTTCCCTGTCCCTGGAATCAGCCCAACTCCCTTCCTACTTTTTGGGAGACACTGAATCCTCCAGCATAGTAGACTCCTCATCCCCTTCCAGCCCAAAGTGATCCTTGCTTTTTTTCTGTAAGAAAAAAAACAAAGAAGAGTTGAGGAAATCAAGAAAGAGGCAATGGGAAAAAAACTACCTCCTTTCCAGTTATCTGTTTTCCAGAACATGGGTCTGTTTCTCGAGGACTGGTTTGGGGGGTGGTCATAGGCAGAAGGCTGGGCAGCAGTGCTTACCTTCTTAAGGATGATATCGATGTAGCCAGCGATGAGCTGTGCAATCTGCTCCCCCTCCGTAGTCTGTACTGAGTAGTAGCCATCCTGATAATCCCCAAAGTCCTAGGGTGACAAGGTGGGGACTTGGTGTGAAAGCTAGAATCTATCCAGGATGGAGAAAGGAAAGGGGTCCCATAGCTGAGCTGATGAGGATGCCTTTCCATGCCAACAGCCCTCTAGGAAGAAGCCCACTTTTTTTACCCTCTTGCTTTTTTGTTTAGTTTTCTGAGACAGGATCTCATTACATAGTTTGGGCTACCCTTGAACTATGTAGCCCAGGCTGGTCTTGAACTCATGCTAATCCTTCTGCCTCAGTCTCCTGAGTGTTGGCATTATAGGCATGCACCACCATGCCTGGTCAACCTCCTGGTTTTGGTATGTTCCACTATGTATGTATGTGTGTGTGTGTGTGTGTGTGTGTGTGTGTGTGTGTGTGGTACTGGGTTTTCCCCCTGGGCTATATAACCAGCTCCATAAACCTTTTAAAATTTTGAGACAGGGTCTCACTAAGTTGCCCATACTGGGCTCAAACTTTTAATTTCCCACAATGATGGAATTCCAGGCATGCACTTAGCCAATCTCTTGCTTCTCTACTTCCCTCCATGAAGGGAAATACTCATTTTTTGAGGAGTACCACTTCTGCTACAGTTTCAAGAACTCCCCCACCCCCACGATAAAACTGGGAGAACATAAAGATTTGTTATAAAATGACTGTATTTGAGAATGAGAACTATTCAAAATAGAAAACTATAGCTTCTATTTCTTTCTCTTTTTTTTTGGATAATTTTGTCAAAATATAAAGCCAGAGGAGAAAGAACAACTGTAAATAGTTGCTGTTTAAAGAGGAGACTTGTTTTTTCTCCACAAGAATTTCTGAAATCTCTGCTTGGTGGTTATAGTCTGGTTCTCCTGACTTAATTTCAACTATTTTTACTATTCCGGGGATTGAATCCAGGGCCTGTGTATGCTAGGCAAGTGCTCTACCACTGAGTTACATCGCCAGTCCTCTGCTGACTGACTTGCTCTCTTTTTTGTTTTTTTGAGATAGGGTCTCGCTTTGTAGTTCAGGCTGGTCCTGAACTCTCTTTGTGGACCAGGCTGGCCTGAACTTGACATGATCCTCCTGCGTGCTGGTATCATATAAGCCATACCTGGGTCCTCTTTTTTTTTTTTTTTTAAAGAGCATGTCTATAGGGGCCGGTGAGATGGTTCAGTGGTCTAAAGCGCCTGCTTAGGAAAGCTCAGGCAACTGCAGGGACTGCAGTTCGATCCTCGGCACCACACGCTGCGCCAGCCCCACCACCAGGGCAGGCTGAGCCAGCCATAAAAAAAATAAAAAAAAAGAACAAACAAACAAACACG
>PVKN010037386.1:0-11254 GCA_004027915.1 Capromys pilorides
ACTTGAGCTATACACTAGGGCAGGGGGAGGTTACATATACTGACACTGGTCAGAGTCCAAATGACTTCTCTTCTCTAAAATCAGATTTATTGTATGATGCTTTCCTCTAAGTTTCTTCTACCCGATGTCATAATAGCACCCAATGTCTTCTAGCTTCATTCTAAATTATTTCTAATAGAAATTGCCGCTCTTTATAGCTTTTAGCTGCTTCTTCTCATGACCCTTTTCCTGTAACTAATATGTCTCTCCTGAAGTCCAAGGTCTTTAAAACCTTGAGCAATTTGTGTGTGTGTGTGTGTGTGTGTGTGTGTGTGTGTGTGTTGCTACTCTAGATATAGATTTTAAAAAACTCTCTACAGGTAGGAAAGAAAATGAAGAAATGGCTAGATTCTTAGACTATCTTTTGGAGTAGAGTAGTTCAGTTTGCATTATGTGTAGATGTAGAAAGCAGGGGCATTTTGTCTTGGAAAGTTGCAAGTGTAAACTACATGCTTAGAAGAAGAGGGAAAGAAGGTAGACTCAGATGGTGAGAAGGTAGCTACCTCAGAAAGTCACATTTTGTGCCTTGATTTTTTGTGTGTGTTTACTTATTTTACATTGTTTGATTTTATTTTTCCATATAATTTAGCTAGTCAACCTTGTTTAGGAAGAGATTTCCTTTGAAGGAGTCCGTTCTGATATATTCTTAATAGCACATGTATGTACCTCAAGAATTCATTAGATATTGTTCAATTCATGATCAATGACGGCATCATCACATTTTAGAATCTCAGTTAAGTTCCTAATGACTAATTCTTCCATGTCAAATATTTTGTCCTTTGACAAAACATAAATACTACTATTATAAGAAACTAAGCTCTGGGCTACCTCGAGATCTATGAATAGAAAAAAATGCAGCTGAAGAGAAACATAAAACTCTCTTTCTAACCAACATGATCTATAAGTATTTTGCCACTTTGGCTGCTGACAACAGCTAAGTCAAAGCCCAGTTGGCTTTGCTACACAGGAAAGTTGATGCCATTGCAAGGCTCTGAGGATGCAAATGACAACACATTAACCTCTCCATTTAAATCAGTTTGCAGGCAGTGATGGATGAGCTTCTCTTCTGAAGTATGTTGGAGTCATTTATAATGGGCAAGCTGACTGTGCTAGCAGCCAACACTAATCAGAATGTACGGCATCCTGCTAAGGGAGTGGCTGATAATTTCCAGTTGTCTATCTTAAAACTCTGGAGGTGAACACCTGGCAGACCGAAAAGGACACTGAAAACTTAGCTGCAGCCTGCAGCTGTTCAGTGCCTGACCAACAGTGGGCAGCCGGGGGACTGTTGGAACATGCCGCTGATCATGACTTATGCACTTCACATCACGTGCACGTGCTTCACAGGATTTTTCCCTCCTGCAGAACATATTTTAATATACCTTCCCTTTATCTTCTTAATTTTTCCTTTCTAAGTGGTAGACTGTTTTAAAATAATAACCATTGCACATGTATTTTATAAAGTTGCTACGTGTAGCAACAATCAACCCCGTGTGCCTGGGGCTGAATTTTTTCTCCAGTGACTGGGATTCTATTCTCTGTGGCTGGCATTTCTACTTGTGCCATTGAATAAGCCCCCAAAGGCTCAGATTTCCTGGGAGGAGCACTTGTCATGCAGCTGGCCTCTTCCCACTGATGCCCACCTGCTGAAAGCAATGACATTCCACACATTTGCTCCAGCAGGAGAACTGTCACATGCTGATCCCACAATCTGTATAGATTTTTAAAAAATCATCAGCACCATCTTCCCTAAACTAACACAATTGGACAGTTCTGCAGAAAGATCGGGAAGAAGAACCGAGAGGGGCAGGGCCAGTCTTTATGCTACCAAGCTGGGAAATGTAGCACTGGCAGGGACTTGCATATGGCCATACTGTTTTCCTTTTTAAAAGTACAAAGGGCTGACTTCAGCCTGGCTTGGTGAATAATTCACTGTTTTATTCATGATTCCTTGAAATTATTTAAATACAACTATATACAAATTAATTTAAATTGTTTCATTTTGTAAGAAAAATCTTCAGTATTTGCCACATAGCTATTTTTAATCTGTTTGGAATATTATTCAATGTCCGGTTGAAATATTATTAAGTGAACTGAAAGATTCAGACAGCATTTTAGATTTTGATGTGGAGCTCTTCATAATGTTCACTGCTGGATTGTCACCTAAGTCACAGAGCTCATAGGTGCATCTGAGCCATATTTTGAAATATTTTGAAATTCTTTTTGAATACATGTTGGACATTTGGGTGGCATTGGCAGCGTTTTATTCATCTGTGTTTCTTACCCTGGCTTCTACCTGTTCATACTTGGATCCATGTGTGTTGGAAGGGATCTTACTGATCTTCTGTGTAAATGTTATCACTTTTACAGTTGTAACAATATGTCAGAGATTATTCATCCTTGCTGTGAGAAGCCCAAGCCATATTCCTGTTGTTCTCATACCTAATCCAATATTCTTTCTACAGAGAACAGCCTCAGGTCTTTATTTTAGCTTTTATTATGAAGGTGATATAACCATTTTGGCACTAGGACAAAGCAGGAAGACTTGGAGGTAGATGTGAGCATACCTCAATAACCCAAGGAAATCCCCACATTATTTCAAATGAAGGGGTCAAAACTTTACTCTCACAAACTGGACTTGGTGCCCACCATATTGAGTTCCTTATACCTCTCTGTTGCCTTGTACCTTATTGGCATATTTGAAGAATACCTGGATAGGCTTTCTTTTTATTTTATTTTTTATTTTTTGGGCTTTATTTTTAAATACCATCTTCCATAGCCAACCTAGTTTAATGAAAATTCTAGTTTAGCTTTAATGTGTTCTTGTGTGTTTGTCTGTTGACAAACAAACAACAAACAAACTAATGAAGCATGTGTGATATAAGGACAAAAGCACTGGATACAGAATTAAAAACCTGGAAATTAGAGACCTTCATTTATCCTAAAAACATGAACCTGTTTACTTACTTGAGTCCTAGAAAAAGCCACTGAAGCCAGATCCAGGAAAACAGCAGGATGATAACTGCAGCTGGCAAGGAAAATACAAACCACGATCCAAAGTTGAGGCACTGACAGTCAGGATAGCGTCTGTGTGGAAGCACAGAGAAGAACTCAGATGGAGGACGCAGTAGAATTCTCTCCAGCATCCATGCCCATTGGTTATGGTCACCTCTACTGTGCTCCAGCCAAGAAGAAAGCCCTGGGATAGTGGTGAGGTTTCCTTCTTGTCTTCCTTCTGTAACCGTGTATATTATTTCTACATCTCACAAAAGCAAAAGTGGGTGTGTTTTAATTTTTAGTCCCTTTATTCAAACTCTGAGAAAAGACTTGTGACAAAACCTTCACTAAATACACACATGAAAAACGGTGTACATGGAGCAGGGAACTATAGTTAGTACCACACAAGAAGACAACTCTCACATTATGTTGCACATGCACAGAATCTGAAAAAGTAAAAAAGATAATCGTATAAAAATAACAATTCTTGATAGGTTTAAAACAAGTATTTTTAATTTTAAAATTTAAAACCTAAATAAATAAAATAAAAAAGTGAATAGTAGAGAAGTGGTTATCATAGGCTTGCAACAGTATCTGGGAAGAGGAAAGTGGAGGAAGGCTGATCAATGGGTACTAAGCTATCGTTGGATAGGAGAAATCAATTCTTCTGTCCCATTGCACAGTAAGATCAATACAGATAATGATAATCTGCCATATATTTGGAAAAGAACTAGAAAAAGATTTGAATATTTTCCAACAGAAAAATGATAAATAGTAAAGAGATACAGGTGTTTAGCCTGATTTCAATACATATGGAAGCACCACCTGATACAACCTAAAGATATATTTTTTTATGTGTCAATGCAATTTTAAAAAGTTGGTTGGTGTTAAAATACCGTAAATTGTAATAATGAAATCTGCATGAAAACAGGTCAAGGGCATAGATGACAGCGTTGTGAGAGATAAAGAATGCACTGAGGATATAGGAAATCTTCAGAGGGGTGCCAGGGGTTTGGAGAGAGGAAACGGGGAGCAGCAGAGAAGAAAATAATCAAAATAGGTGATATGATCACACCAAGATACCACAAGAAATCACATTTTTCAAAACTATTAATATGATCCAAAAAGAAAAAAGGAAGGAAATAAAGGATGCTCCCATGGCATGTCAAATTGAGGTGTCCTTTGGCAGCAGCGTTGGACAGGCAGCTAGGTGCCTGAGACTAGAACTCAGGACGTGGGATGCAGCTGGCAGTTGATGACATAACAAGCCAAAGGAAGGGATCTGATAATGCAGGAAGTGGAGATGGAGATGTAGAGGGACAAACAATGCACTCTGGGATGTCTAAGTTTTAGAGGTCAAGGAGAAGCACAGGAAGGAGCAGATGACCTAAGTACACTTAATCCTAGTGAAGAGCCTGTGAGGAGGGCTTGATATTTCCATTTGACATAGGAATAACCTGAGAGGAGTTGAATGGATTGCTCAACATCTCAGCATCTTCAGTCAAGGTGAATTTTCAAGTAGATGAGGAGGTTTAGTTTAAAACATAACCTTTCTTTATTAAGCTGTGGCATCCTCAACACTAGCTACCAACTGAAAAAAATTCCATATATTGTGATGCAGTCATTTCTGTAATCCTTATAAAATATCCCTAGAAAGCAAAAGTTGTATTCTATTTATAGATACTTCAATATTTCAATATATAATACAACCTTTTGTTTCTAGAAATATTTTATAAGAATTACAGAAATGACTGCACCACAGTATGGAGACATATCTTGACCTAAATCGTGTGTGCTTAACTCTTAACACTTTACAAAAAAAAAGTTGTCACTGTGGTTCTTATAACAACCCTTTGTAAAAAGATGAGTAACTTTAATATCAGTAAAATACACAGAAATCTCTGCAAGGCAATACATGTAGTCATGGAAATTTACAACACCGAAATAGCTTTTGGTCATTAAGTATCCTAATAAGCAATTGTCTGCACTGATTGTTGTCCTTTTGATTAATGGCTGCTTTGATCACTTCTGAGTCAAAGCCACTTCCAGTTTTGGGTTTGTGTATTTCCTGAGTTTTCTGCTCAAAAATATTGACTACTTGATATTCGTGAACCAGGCTTAGATTTCTTACTGCAATAGTAAAGCTGGAAGCAGCAGTGATATCAACCTTGAGCCCTGCTGACAAAGAGATGGCAGCAGCCTCTGCCAGAGCCGTGTGTGCACTGGGAGTTTTATCCTCACAGTAAAAAACTTTAGCATAGTCTCCATTTCACAGACGAAGAACCTGAGGTTTGCAGAATTTAAGCCAATATAGGCATGCTTAAAGTCTGAATTAAGATTTGAATTCAAATTCTGCAGTGTACACATTTCTTTTATAATAGCTGATAAAGAATTTTTTTCTGAGAAATGTGTATTATTTATATATGAAGAGAAAAAACATGGTAACATTTGAAATTGCTATTGTTAGATAATTGATCTACTTCTCCAGTTCAACTTAGTAAAGAAAGGGTCAGCAGATGAATTTAGAATTAACAGTAAATATAAGCACATGCCTTGTACTGGACTTTGATTTATAACTCATGAAATAGTAGGCCCCTACCTATCCACTGCCTGCAGTCAACCATTATATGAAAATACTAATAGATTCTTCATTCTTTACTTTATTAATGTATATGCATTGTAGTACATATTGATTGTGTCATTCTGGGAAGTGTGTACACAACACATTTTAATTCATTTTGTTCCTGTCCATGCCTAATTCTCCCTCCGTCCCTCCCCTTCAACTCATTATCTTTTTCTCATTTAGAAAATGATCTATTTCCAATTTTTATCTGAATCTCTTTTAAAAATCTCTTTCCATTCCTTTCTACTTTTCCATTCCATTTTTTGTTCTCCTTCCCATTTGAAAAAGATCTCCCTACTTCCTATTGCCTATTCTTTATTTTACTTTTTATTTCTATTTTTAGTTTCTTGTATAAGAGAAACCATGTGACATTAAGCTTTATTATTATTATTATTATTATTATTATTATTATTATTATTACATTTAAGCTTGAGTGTCTGATTTATTTCAGTTAAATTTATGCTCTCAAACTGCATTTATTTATCTACAAATGTCTCAAGTTTACCCTGCCTTATGGCAAAGCAGTATTCCATTGTGTATAAATGCCACATTTGCAATACTCATTCATCTGTTGATGGACATTGATTCTTTCAAGACAGAGATGAACCACATTCATATAACATATATTAAAATATATGATTATGATTCTCTTATTCAATTACTTACTTCTATTAATCTTTCAGTATGCCTTCCCCACCCCCTTTAGAGGCAAGGTTTTCTTGTACAGTTTAGGCTGGCCTTCAACTCACTTTGTAACCCAGGTTGGTCTCAAATTCACAGTGATCCTCCTGCCTCAGTTGCCTGAGTGCTGGGATTACAGGTGGGTGCCACCATGCCTGACTAACTTATGAATAAAATTTTGTTGTAAACATGTGTATACAGATAGAAAATAGTAACTATGTGGCTGAGTACTAGCTGGGGTAGTAAACATCACTGGAGGTCTTGGAACACATCTCTGCAGAGAAACAGGGGGCAGGGCTACTGCAGTTTAGTCACACACTTTGTAACATCAACTGTGCTCATCATGGATAATATATCTTTTCTTCCCCCAAGCTGTTTTCTCTACACATGATTTCGTAACTGACACCTATAAACTAATACATTGCAATAACTAGCCAGCTATGGAATTTTACTTATTATAGTCTTCCATTCTTTATAAGCAGATCATTTGTGTGCAATTAACTACTAACTATTGTGTTGGTAGATGGTACTGATGTGTCAAAACTTCTCCACCACAAAATAATAATTTTTCCTAATAAGATGTTTTTATTCATTTTGATGTAAAAAGATTATTCAGTTCTTCAGATAACTCCCCTAGGCATTATCTCATGTATGTTTCAACAGTTCATCACAACCAATAATTATTGATCAACTTCTTCATGATTTGTGAGCTTAAAGAAGAAAGCAGTGATTGATTCATAAGCATGGTATCATCAATGGTACTCACTGTACCTGTGTGTGGCTAGGACAAGTTTTCTGAATGTAAATATAGGTTATGATAAGGGGAGATGAGAATGGTGGCTATGAAGAAATTGCAGCGATTCAGTGGGTGTTACAGCCACACAAATATTGGAAGATGACGACATCTTCAGGCTGGTCTTCCAAGAGTAGGAAGTAGTAGGTTAATTCTAAGGAGGCACTTACTAAAAATAGTATAAAGGAAGGAGGGGACAAGGTGGCAAGTAGATGATTCTACTAGTGGAGCAGAAGGGGATAAAGAGAGCTTAAAGAGGGTTAAGCAAGTAGCAGTTTCCTGATGGAATAGCCAATAAAAGCAAAGCAAATCTTGAAGGTTGTGTCAGAAGATGATGGAATAAAGAAGATTCCCAAAATACCCCATTTTAAGAATTTGACAAGGCTAATGGTGGAGACTGGTGAGTGGAGAATTTAGATAGCACAGGTACTACATTCTAAGATTAAGAATAACTATAAATGATAATAAGGTACCACATAATTTTTAAAAGAAAGAAGGTTTTTGAATGTTTTCCCTACAAGGAAGTAATAAAGTTTTGAAAAAATACAGCTTACTCTGATTTGAACATTAAATGATGTATGCACGTATAGGAAACCCCTCATGGAGCTCCAAAAATACTCGCTACTTATATCACTTAAGAAAGACTGTAGGAGACTTGTCATAGCTATTAATGAGATAGCTCACTAGCTTGGATCAGTTACTATTACTCTGCAGGCCCACTCTGCAAGCCCTATATGACCTGCTCCTGAGGCTGATAGTAAGAGAGCAGTTTCACCCAAATCTTGCCTTGCAGACTTCTCACTCATGGATGGACAGCACACATGCCTATATTTTAAAAAGAAACAAGACAGGACCATATAGGTACCCTTGAGGTCATTTCTTGTTTCTGGCAGGATTTTGCCCAAGAAGCGCCCTTGCTTGTGGCTACACATTTGGGAGGCACAAAGCTCAGAATGGCTTGGGCATCTGCCTCCACTCCCCAACTCCTTGGAAACCTAGGAGTCGCTGCTAACACGCTGCTGTACACTTGGGTCTATGCTTTTGTCTTCTCTTGTTCTTTTCATCCTATCGCTATCAACAAGGAGGCTATATCTTTGTTTTCTTTTTTCAGGACTAACATTTGCACTCTTGCTTTAAATTCCTCTCTGCTCATCCCTGACTCTATTTTGATAAATGTTTCCTTCTCTCTCTTTTTTTTGTTCTATCCGAAACTCCATGTGTCTCTCTTCTGATGGTTTCCTTTCCATAAGGTACAACCGAACAGATATCTCACCCTTGTTATCAAAAAAACACTCTGCCTCTGGACAAACACTGCTTGGTCTTTCCCTTTTTTCCTTGTTAAACTTGGAAGAATCATTTAAAGTTGATGCTCTGCCCTGTAGACTGCATGCTTTTCCTTGGTTCCATTCAGTCTGATTGCCCAACCTCCCTCAAATTTGCACCCCTCTAGGACAACTCGGAGAATAGACTAGCTCTTTGGGCTCTTTCCACCTCAGTGTACCCCTGACTTACCATATGTTTTAAAAATGTGCTTTTCTTTTGACTTTCAAAACATCACATGCTTTTAATTCTCCTGCCTTGCTTAACATTTCTCATCTTCTTCCTTGTATTTCCTAAGACTCTATCCACGATGCAGTGTTTTGATATTTTCCCCTGTGTAGCCATTTTATGCTTAAGAACTTAATTCTTACTTTTGTAGATACGCCCTCCTCAGTTATAACCAACTCATAAAATACACTTTCAAAGGCCTATGACTGGGCTCTGTCAGTCATGCCAATGTGCCCAGGTTCAGTTTATGACTTTCTTCAGTGAACCTGCATCTTCCCTCATCTTCTCCACAAGTTCATAGTGTCACTATCTAGCCATGACATAGACAAATATCCTCAGTGTTCCCCTAATGCCTCCTTACTCTAAAATCGTTACTCTTAATTACTGATAATCATCTGATGATTCAGCATCTCAAGTCTACATTCTCCTATCACTTCACAATTAGCTTTTCATCATTTGTTAGCACTTCGGTAATAGACTCCTAGTTGGTTTCCTGTCTCCAGATGGTTGGGTTGCCAATCCATCTTCCTACTGCTACTTTAAACTGGAGAACACATACACTACTCCGCCCTTTTCCTAAACAGCCCATGGCAGACATTTGGGACTTTGATTTCATGAATTATTTGTACTACTTTCCTTTATGAATTTGGTTTTGCTTCCTGTAACATTGTGTCAAATCATGTGAACACATTTTCTCTAGTAAACAAGGAAGCTCCTTTCTTTTTCAGTATACTTTTTCTTAAATTGCTCTTTGCAGTACACATGTAAACTGCAGATTCATTGAAACAGTGAGTAGATATAGAGGTCTATGTGATACTCAAGCCATATTTCTATACCAGTGGTTTTTGCACACAAACATCCATTCCTCTTAAACTGTGAGTTGACATTCTTTAGTCTTGGATTTTCTGAAGAAATGATGTGTGTACATTTTGTAAGTAATTTCAGGAAGTTCATAAGAGTCTAAGAATCTACTTACAGAATATACTTTTCCTGCTTCTGAACCCTAATTTTTCTGTAAAAAGACTACCTCCTGAGCTTTCTTGATATTATTCACCCCCTTAAAACCAACAATTACAAACAACTACTATGAGGACAACAATATGAATTGTATTAATTATTGTGGCTGTACCACTAATGTGTTTTGAAACTGTCTCATTGCTATTTATTAGAAGTAATAAAATTATAGAAAAAAGCACTAACAATTACGTGTCCTCTTACTGCTTGAAATACATATTGGCTGTAGAATCTGTCTGAGTGCTCAAAACATTTAAGTTGGGTGAAAAATATTTTTAAAACTATATTCGCTTTTGTCACAATAACCCTACAAACCAGGACTAGGATGTGTAAAATTCTGTCTTGTGAGAACAAAGTACTTTTTCTGGTTCAAATTCATGAAGTGTAAATTGTGGCATTTTTAACCAAAGTGATATGACTGCTGCATCCAAGGATGTCTCATTTTTTGTGTAATGGATTGGCATTGCAGTTTCAGATTTATATTTAGAGTCACATATGTCTGTGGAATATTACTGCCACTTCTTGTAACTGTTAAATCCTTCAAAAGTTTCTTGAATTCCACACCAAATCTTTTGCAATTAGTACCTCTGCTCACCTTCATTATTTAAGTTCCAATGCCAGTTTCTAGGCCTTACATAAATTGTCCCACATAAATAACACCTTTTTACTCTAGCCCATACCATTTACTGAATTATGAGCAGTGAAAATTGTAGTGCCTTTCTGATGAGAGTAGTCAGCCAGGGGATTTTCCACCTCAGCTGGTCATGGAATCAGCAGGCACATATTTATTCAACTGGTCAAGCATTGTAACTCTATTCCAAAGAAAATTCTGTAGACATATAGTTGCACTAAAGGAAGCAAAGATAAATTAATCAAGCATAGCCTCTCCATCCTTGTAATCCCTGAATCAGGTAAGAAGAATTTGCATAATTTAAGAGCTGTAAATTTGTAAATACCGTGATTTTACTTACGTGTTGAAATGTTCCGTGAAGATCAAGTTGGTAGAGGTACCGGTGATCGTGGTCAGTCCACCGATGGTGGAAGAGTAAGCAATACACAAACACATAACTTTACACATCATGTGATCCTTCTTTGATCGATATTTTTTTCCGGTGATGGAATTCTGTTCAGAAAGAAAATGTACCATGAGAACAGCTCTGTTTGTGGTCATAAATAGCCATGAGAACATTTCTTATGGAAATGTCCTCTCCCCACTTATTCCGATCTGTATTGTTTTTCTAAAATGGGCATTGAGAAGCTAAAGTTACACAAGGATGGAATGCTGGTCTGAAGGAATGAATGCTCTTATAAGAAGAGACATTAGGGGAACTGATTTCTTTCTTTGTGTCTGAGAATAGTCAGAAAGCAGCCATCTGCAACCCTGAGAGAGAGCCCTCACCAGACACTGTCCCTCCAAGACTTTCTTTATAGCTCTCCAAGGATCACAATAATGAAAAAGTTCTCCACCATTTTTTGCTAATCTTAGCTATATGTGATCAGTAACTTCTTCCACTTCTTTTGGGGAAATTTCTGTGCCTTGATCTTCAATGACATTAGTA
>PVKN010037387.1:0-11253 GCA_004027915.1 Capromys pilorides
TGAAAATTTTCTGCTATTTTTTAAAAAGGTACTGGTCAGCAGATAAAAGTTGGTTGTCAGGGTGGTAAGAGGCATGATTATGTGGTTGAATTTTCCATATTCAGTATTAATGTTAAAATTTCTCTGCCCTGTATTTTATGCTGTTCAGTTGAGGTAACAAGAGAGATGTCTACATGTTTCCAATTGTAAAATCTTCTAGAAGAGTTTAATAACTAGATTTCAAAGCTTGGGGAAGATTTACAATAGTAGTCTTATTATTTTATCCTGAAACATTAAATAAAAATCTTTAATATAGCAGAAGACATCTCATGATTGCCATAAGTTTAACTTTAGTAGATTATGTACAGGTGTAGAAAAAACAACTTTAAAAAAAATTGGGAATGCCATTCTAACTTAGTGAAAGATTAATCATATATTTTATATAAAGAACTATTCATCATTTTAATAAAGAATAGAAGTTCAACCATGCTATATTTTCTATTGATAGAACTTTTTATTTGATGGGAAAAAGATAAAATTTCATATGAATATAACAGTATTTAATATGTCATATGTTCCTATCTTTAAGGCAGTTGTACAGGGTACAAGATATGGGCATAAAATAATCTCCAATTGAGATTAGCACAAACCTTCCTTTTTAATGATCTAAGAGACACTAATAGTATAACTGGCTTGCATGTTTCTCTGCTGCCTTTACCTTTTCACTCATCTTAGTTCCTTTTTTTTTTTAATAATGTCATGCCATTTCGCATCTATCATACCACTGAGACCTCACTGTCTCTTAAATTCTCACACAAGGGAGACAATATGATGGGTACACAAGTGAGTCTGACCTATCTCACTTATGAATATGGTTTCTAGTTGGATTCATCCACCTATAAATCTCAAATTCACCCTTCACTCTGGCTGTGTAGCATCCCTCCATATAAAAATACCACATCTTCTTAATGCACTCCTCAGCTGATGGGCATTTAGGCTGCCTCCGAGATTCAGCCACCACAACCCGTGCTGCTGTAAACATGGGTGCACATATATCAGGGCAGTGTGCTGTATCCAAATCTTCTGGGAAGATCCCCAGGAGGGGACATCTGGGTGGAATGGAACTTTCAGTCCCAGTTTTCTGAGGAACCTCCACACTGCCTTCCATGGTGGCTATGCCAGTCCATACTCCCACTAACAATGTAGGAAACCCCTCTTCCTCAAAGTCACCCAGCATTTGTCATTGGTTGATTTTCTGAGAGCAGCAACCCCTCCTCACAGCAAGATGGAATTTCAGCATGAAATTTTTTGTATTTGTCAAATGACCAGCAACGTTCAACATTATTCATATACTTACTGACCTTTTGTATTTTCTTTTCTTATCTGAGAAGTGCATATTTATCCCAGATGCCCATCCTGGAACTGGGTCTGTAAACCTGAGGGTCTAGCCTTTCTCAATTCTTTACATGTTCTAGGGATGCTTTTGTCTGTTAGCTTTTGTTTTATTTTTGTGTTTGTTCATCTTACTACTCATTTGATGATCATAGAAGTGAGGGTGAACCTTATAGAGCTTTCAATGACCGCAAACACCTTGCTCTGGAACACATGATATAGCTTAGCCAAGACTGTATTAGGAGATCATTCCCTCTACATTTCATGGGGATTGTCTGCCAATAAGAATTCCCAAAGGTTTGAAACTTTATTGCTTTTGTATATGCAAGAGATTCTTACAGCCTTCAGTGTACCATTAAACATGTCATTAAATCATTTATTAAATATAAGTGTTCACCTCATTTCCCTTATAAAGCATGTCATAAATTTTAACTAATTATGATATAGAAAAAAAAGACAAAGTAAGAAATTCCTCATAGCAAAGAACGCTTTTTTAAAATCAACTGAATTTATTTTTCTTTAGGTTAGTAATCTAATGCATGCTTCTAAAATATCATTGCTAGCACATGAGAAGATGCACGTTCTCTTTGGGTGGAAGTGCTAATTAATGTGCATGACATAAAACAAGGAAAAGGTTAGAGCTGATAGCTCTGCTAATAGCAATTCTAAAAATAGAGGAGTTTTGCAATAATGCTCTGTCATGTTAGTTAACTTTCTCAAAGCCCTAGGATTAGTGATAAGATTTATTGATTGATTAAAATGAAATCACCTGTTACACAGGTATTATTTACATGTATTCCTATTTTAATGAATTATGTCATTTATATCTAATCAAAATTACTTTCCAAAGGGAAAGCTGTAATGGTTTTTCTCTTTCACATATTGTTCACTAATGGTTTTCTAGAGTTACATACAGGAGCGGGCTTCACCTGAAAAATTCTAGAATAACCTAGAAAGCCATCAGTATGACACAGATAGCTACAGTGCCCTTTAATGTCACAGGCCCCAGAGCAACTTTTACTTCTGCCACACTCACCTTTTATCTGTTCTTCAAACACATGGAACTTTTGAACAACACCATGTCTTTGCATGTTTCTATAGAATGTACAATCCATTCAAGCTTCAGGAAGGACCTCAAGACATGTAGACAGGGCTATCTTTATGTCATCTGGCTTCCATGTCCTAAGTTCACAGATCCTAGCAGGTGTCTCTTCAGTAGCCACTTCCAACACCTCCTTCTTGCTGGCTCCTAGTTCAAAGGCTCAAATTTAGATTCTCAACTTCCCATTTCCCTGAAGACTGAGGGAGCTTGGGAGCCACTTGGCCAACGAGAAAGGAGAGATATATGTTTAGTATCATCTGAGAGCTACATTTATTCTCAATGAAAGGGTAGGAGTGTTTGGAAAACTTCCTTTCTTCACCTCGCTGGCCACCAGTCTTCTTCTGAATTAACTGTAGGAGCTCCCAATCCCTGAACAATAGCAGCCATGATACAACTCCCAGGGTGATGATGGCTGACATGGTGAAGATGGCCAACAGGAGTACTGGGAGAACATAGCTGCATTATGCCACATTCAATCTGACACCAACTCAAGACCACCCACCTCGAGGTCTGAACTGGATAAGTATCACTGGCTTCTAAAAAAGTCAAATGGCAATTATTGCCTACTGTGACTTTTTAAGTTCTTGCATAGTATCTCTCTGACATCATTTGTTCAAACTGCACTGGCGTAACTATCTTCTCAAACAATTGCCACATTCGATAGATCCTACTGCCCTGGTCCTTAGCATAGGGTTCAGCACAAAGTCTATTGAGTGAATAAGAGAATTCATAAATAAATAGAAGGGCACAGCTTAAATAAATACCACATTTTTTTTCCCTGTACTGCTGTCACACGGTTTGATTTTTTTTTAAGGAGAAATATTCTCCAAGTGATAGCTTCCCTTGACTCAACAGTCTGTTACCTTTCACCCACAACAGAGATGGGTGCTAGAAGAAATTTCCCAGAAGTCAACAAATGAGAAAAAGGCAAGTGGAAAGGGGTTACTATGATATGTTGAAGGAAAAGGTTTCAGAATTGAATTTAAAGTCTAAACAAAATCTCTCAGGATGGAGTTCATGTAGTCACACCTCTCCTTGCTCACCCTTCCACTGGGTCTTACTGAGCATCTGCTGTGTGTGCTGTTAGGTATGGATGCTAGCAATGGGAAGGGCGGTGATCCTTCCTCCTGTGAAATTGACAGCACAGAAAGAACCAGTCGTTGCAAGTATTTCTTCTCCTCCTCCTGGGAAATGCACCAAACAGCATTATCAGCATTTTGCTCTAATAAGGACCTGAATGTCAATATGAGATTTTGCTGAAAATTGTGTTTATGATAAAACACAGAGAACTACACAAATGACAGGAAAATCGACCCTAAGAGAAATTCTTGCCTCTTGCCTCTTGTCAGAGGCACCTATTTTCAGATCTGAGACTTGCTGCTGTTGTTCTCTAAACACAAATCTGTGTGATGGAGATGAGAAAAGATTAGAGCTCCTTGGCTGCAAGTCCCATAGAGATTTTGAAGCTTCTCTGCAAAACCACAGGATTCCAGGAAACAGGGCTTAGAAGGGACTCATTTATTCGACTTCTCCATTTTAAAAGAAAGTTTTATTTTAAAGCCCAGAAGTCTAAAGCATTCAGATTAATATTCTTAACTGGTGACAGAGATGGAACTGGACAGGACCCGGATCCTTTGCCTTCCTTTCCACTGCACTCTCCTCCCTTCCATAATTAACCGCTCACCCAAACTCAAAGCCCAGAGAGATGCGATCAAGACAGAGGAGCAGGTACAGATGTTAAACATGAAAATGTGTGGAATGTATTAATATTTCATAGGGAAAAAAGAGTAGACAATTGGAAAACCACTCAGCCTGGGGAAATTTAGGACACGTGGTTGTCTCCTCAGACAAGTGCATGTGTAAGAGAGACGATATGAGTATGTCAAAAGCTGCACATCTCAGATAATAGTGCCAGCTCAGTACTCTCATGGTACCAGAGAAGTTTAGCTAAAATAATGTCAACATTTTTCATTCTCCACACTCCACGAGACTACAATGTCGTTTCCTCTCAGAGACACCACTTTATCTGCCCTTCCTTCCAAGGCACTCCCCGGCTTGGCTGTACAAAAGCCAAAAAGGAACGTGATCCCTAAATGTGTCCACATCCCACAGAGAATTTACTTAGATGACATTTAAATCTGCTTTCCAATGGTATTTTCAGTGGCATTACAAGAAATCATGCAGTCATTACACTTCAAATTGACAGCCCTTTCACACAGTGAAACGCAGGAATTAGGTCCAAATGTATCTATCTAAATGCTAGATTTCACTTGCCACCGGTGCATTTGTGTGAACTGATAGATAGATGACAGCAAGCACACTGCCCTGGCTGCTCTATTATTTCATGAACCCCTGACTGAGGATCCTCAAGCTCAAATATGGTACTTCAAACAGCAAACCCATTAAAAAGAAATTTCTGCCACTATCTCCTGCTGCCCCTGCCAAATTCAAAGAACTTCATTTAATTCACTCAGCAATCAGATTTAAGCAGGGAAGCAATGTTTTTTTCTAGGATCAGGCTTTGGAATGTATTAGAAGACAAAGAAACCAATCAGGTAAGAGCATTAAATCCCACCTCAAAACTTCCACTGAAGTATCACCTACCTTCAAACCTAACCCAAAGTGTCAGTCCTGATTACAGAAACATGGACATGTTGTTCTTATACTTTGTATTATAATGTTTGGAAGAATATCTGAGGATTTTTCTAGGAAACATCAAAGGCATCACAGCCCATATCTGACCTTCTAGTGGCAACTGTCACGGGATCTGTGCTTGACTGGGGCCTCCTTTCTTCCACCTGCCTTGTCGGAATCCAACGACTCACGGTGAGATGGCACCTCCCCGAGCAACTTAGGCCATCAATCGGAGATGAGACGGAAGCCTTCCTTTCCAAGTCGCCTGCCCTCAGCCTTCTTTCCTCCATCCCAGGACTGAAGAGGGAGCCTGGCCCCCTGTCCACTCCTCCCTGCGTCCATGTGCTTCTGTCGGTGTCCATCTGGCTCAAGACCAGCATCTCTCATTGTACCAGGCCCCGTCCTGCTAGGGACTCCTATCCTCATGAGAGGCCCACTCTTCCAGTCTCCACACCAGTTTCACTCAGCCGCATAGCTAGGGTGGCCATCTCTGGAGTTGCCTGGAAAGTGCCAATGTATAACCTGTTTCCCCAGGAAGCAGGTGTCTGCAGGGGTAAACAGGAGATAACAGATGTCCTTCCACACTCAGAGTTACCCCTTACCCACAAACCACAGCGCGATCCCTGTCTTCATTACTTTCTGCCTTACAACTGCTGGAGCCTTTCGCTGTGCTCTCTGAAGTTCATGGAGCATTAAGTTTTCCTTAAATGTCTTCATCCAAAGGAAACTGAACCCTCCGAGGGCAGTGCTTCCCCACAGATGCTCAGCACCTGATTTCTTACAAGAAAGGCAACTTGGAGCCAAAGCAAAGTCTTCCTTATTTCTTACTAGTTCTCCCTGAAATCCCCAGCTTTGAATAAGATGCCAGCAGTACTCACCTCTACAGTTTTCTCCCCTGCCAAGACCCAGCTTCAACGGGACTTCATGTTGCCCTTCCTGGTTAACTACCATACTCTCATATACTAATGCGGTCTCAATTTCTATTGTTTAAACACCGAGAAACATAAATAACTCTTCCTACCTTTATTCCATTGAGAGTCTCCTCTTCAATAACCTCAACTTCTGCCCTCCCTCAGGACTGAGTATCACAGTCACACTCTGTATTAGCCTAGATTCTTAGTCTACAATGAGCTCAGTGGGACACACAGTGTCTTTTTCATAGCCCAAAACCTGACACAGACAATGTGTTTCTAAATGGGTCTGTCTGGCTTTGCCCCATAATTTGCCAGTCTTTGCCCTCACAACTTTCAGCTGCTGCCAACAACAGTGACTGTCACACTTCCTCCACATGCTAACTCTGTAACAGTATTTAACCTCACTTAGCAATCTACCCTATCTCATTTCTCAAATCCTTCTCCAACACCCAACTGGAGTGTGTCGCTCTCCTTACCCAGATATGCTCTCCTTTCCACCCTAGTTACACACTTGTACCTGACTTACACATCCCCCTCAGCCCTGGTACATTTTTCACATTTATGTAGACAGGCTCGAATTAAATGGAACTCTTGATCCATGGTCCACAGCCAGGGAGCTTAACAACATTGTAGAAAAACACAGAAGCACTGATCTGATTTCTGATGAAGGCAACCCAAAGACCCTGAAGGTTGCAAGGCAAGTGTTTTATATTCTACCACCTGCTTTTCCCCCACCCTTGCTGCACAGATATTGAACAGTTAATTGTGCTAACCTCATTTGTCTTCATGCCTTCAACACCTCTGCTTCTTTCTTTCTTTTGGATAGTGAAGCCAAAGCCTTTACAATAAGCCACATTCTCAGACCATAATTATTGTGGGGCTTCTTTGAGACAGGATCTCACTAAATCATCAAGTTATCTAGGCTGGGCTCAAACTTGATATCCTGCTGCCTCTGCTCCCATGCGGAGAAGACAGGCATGTGCCCCCATGCCTGCCACCATCCTCAGGCTTTGCTCGCAGTCCTTTCTCCTAATCATCTGAAGACAATGAGCCTCTCAGAAGAGAATTTCCCCAGTGTGAACCCCATCTTCGTGTCTAACTGCACTTTCACACCGTTCTACTCATTGTCACTCATGAGGTTCATACTTCTGTCTCTGCCCAACCCACATGCTGCATGTGGGGGCCCATGTCTTTACTTACTTAGGACACAGTTCTAGCAACTCTCCCCCTTGCCATAGTTCCATTCATTCATTCACTCATTCATTCATTTTAATGTATTTGGCACAGGGTCTCACTATGCAGCTCAGACTCATAGTAATCCTCTTGTTTTCAGCCTCCCCATTGCTGGGATTATAGGCATGTGACCCCACACTCAGTCTCAGTGGCAGGCTCAGTGCATCCCAGGGCAAGGCCAGTGCAGCATGTGGTGCCAAGGACCAAACCCCAGTCCTTGCGCTTGCCTAAGCAGGCACTTAGTCTGCTGACTTATCTCGCCAGTTTCTTATTTAGACCAATTTTATCATCTACAAACTTTCAGTTGCATCAGTTTCTTTTTTTTTTATTTATTTATGTATTTATTTGTTTGTTTGCTTGTTGTGTTTGTTTGTTTCTTTATTTATTCATTTTGTGGCTGGCTCAGCCTGCCCTGGTGGTGGCGCTGGCGCAGCATGTGGTGCCAGGGATCGAACTGCAGTCCCCGCAGTTGCCTGAGCCCTCCTAAGCAGGCGTTTTAGACCACTGAACCATCTCGCCAGCCCCAGTTGCATCAGTTTCTAAGAAAAGTTGTTTCTGCCCTGTTCTCCCAGCAACTGGTCCCCTCAAGTGAAAACTTCTTATGAAATTTTCCCTATGGTCCCCAAATTTTCTCTTTCCACTTTTCTTGTTAACCTAACCAAATGTATACCTATAGCAAATGCCTACCATATTGCTAAATTCAATGGCCGATTCTCATTAGCAGCATGAGTACAGTAAGCCCTTCATTTACTATTCAAGGTGCAAACTCTCACAGGTGTACTGGGTAAGCTTCATAGGTGTACAGTATGACATGCTTTGTCACTTTATGAATGAATCCCCAAGAAGGAATGGAATGAACTGGAAGGGAATAGAAGCAGATAACACAGAGAAGGAGGAAGACACAGGGACTGGGAAATGTGGGCCATGCTGAGGCAGAAGTCTCCAAGAATCTGAGCTAAATTCATCCATCTTCAGAATATTAAGTACAATTGGATTCTTATGGAAATTATACACATGACATGTTCTAAATCTGGGTCTGACTTGGCTTTAAGACAGGACAAACCCTGAAAATCCGAATAAAGAAACAATGTGTGAGGCTCAGTAATGTCCTAGGGAAGGCCTGAGGGGCTGAGGAATGCAGCCCTGAGCCTTGCTTTGGAAATGGGAGTGTGGCCATGGTCAGCTAGGCTCATGTGGCACCCAAGAGCCAGATACATCATCTTAGGTAATATTCACCCACACCTACAATGTTTAAACTATCATACTAGTTTACAAATAAAGAAAATTAATGAAGTCTGGTGAAGTGCTCTTGTTCATCTGACTAATTGATGTTTGTCTGGAAGTCAGCCAGGTCCTTGGGACTATAAGCTCCAATCCATTCCCAGAATGCCTTTCTAACAACTGATCTCAATAATCAAAGGCAAAGAAGTATTTAATCAACCATATAATACACCTGCATCATTCTGAATATCTAAGTAATTAAAAAGCATTCTGATTTCAAAAATATTTATGCAACATTTGGAAGGCTGATATTTATGCTTCTATTCCATTTGGTAGTATGCCTTTAGAGCAGAGTTGATAATTGGTGACATCTAGACTGTAGATGTGCATTATTTGATTTGTAGGGTAAATTCATTGCAGACATTTTAACCTCAGAAAAATTTGTACAGATGTCTCGAATTCTAAGTCATTTTGAAAAGTGAAATAATGGTACCACTTGAAATCTACACGCTCTGAAAGTCAGTGATGGACTGAGTCTCTGTCATCCACAGAGAAGTAACCCAGTTCAACCACTTGGGGTGCTAGGAAGCGAACCTAGAGCCTTGCACAACAAGCAAGTGCTATAACACTGGGCCATGCCCAGCCCTCTGACATTCCTTTACAAAGGATATATGTCCTCCAGAGACACATCACTCACGCTGCACAAGGTAATTCATTCTGTTACTTTCTGCTGGGCCCTGGTAAGGATGAGGCCTGTCATATCTCTGTAGAGAAGGGACGGATCACACATCCATGCCTTTTCTCTGGTATAACATATATAATTCAAAATCATCAAAAAGACATGTTTTTAAAAGTAAGTCTTATGACTTTTTAGATTTTTAAAATATAATTTTTTAATTATTTATTTAATTATTTATTTCGTACAGTGTCTCACTATGCAGCTCTGGCTCATAGTGGTCTTCCTGTCTCAGCCTTCACCACACTGGGATTACAGGCATGCACCACCATGCCTGGGTTTTCTGGTCAGCACAATGCACCTGGGGTTTCAAGGACAGGAAGTCATGAGGTGATGGGGATCAAACTCAGCTTCTTGCCTCTGCCATGCAGGCGCTTAGACCTCCAAGCTATCTTTCCAGCCCCTTTTGGCTAATATTTTAATTTCATACTACAGTGCCACCTACAGAGGGAGTAAAAAGCCTCTTCCCTCTGTGTTATCTTCGCACAGATCACTTCTATAGTTCTCAAAAGTAGCTGCGAAAGCAGAGGTAAGTCCCAGTTCTGTTGCACATGTCCATAGTTAGCAAAAATGAGGGAAAATGTAAAGAGACTTTTCTGTCCAAACACTTTTCTTACTAAAAAGAAAATCAGTAATAGGTGTTAAGAGTTCTGAGAGCTTTGACAGGCAAGGACTCTGCAGAGTCATGGTCCACCCAGATGTCATTTATCTCTCAGACATGATGCATGTGGAGTATGGCAACCCAGCCTTCACTGAACACACTGTCATCCTATTTCCTTTCCCACATGGTAGGGCAAACCAAGAGCTCCACTGAGTATCAGCAGGTAAGTGTGGCAAATACATATCACCAACAAGAAGAGAGAAATCCTCTTGAAACTCTTTGCTTAGGCATCTGGCAGTGTTCAGCACCATTATGGTCCTGAGAAATCATAGGCAGGACAAAGTGGGTAAGGAGAAGCTGAACACCATGGCTGCAGGCACTGTGGGGCAAAGCAGGCTCCACCCAACTCCACCTCAGAGCACCTCAAAGTTGAGGCCCCTAAAAGTGGACATTTGTTGCTGGGCCTCTCCACTCCTTCAAAGATACCTCCAGTGCTCTACTGTAGCCATGGAGGAGTCAAGGGACATTCCTGGAATGAGGAAGGGGTAACCAGAATTTCCTTTTGGGAAAAAGAAAAGATTGAAAATCTAATGTTCCAAATAGTAGGGCCCCACCATGTGTCTCTACAAAGTGTTTCTAAGGGCTTGTACAGTGCTTTGAAGGTCTTGAGTATTAATATGAGCCTTTGTCTCTCTCTTTTCTCCTTTAACATTTATCAGCATCCTCCCTTGGATGTGTCTGGGAAATCTGTAGTATCCTTTCACTCATGTTTTAAAGATGTTCAGTTATTCTTCTGGAAAGCCCTTTCCTGCATGGTAGGCAGACAGATAATCAGAATGAGCTGCCCCTCTTAGTACAGAAACTAAGCCAGACTAACTGGACTCCTACACTTCCTCCACCACCACCACAGCCTCCACCCCCAAACACAAGGAATATTGATTTTAATGCTAAAAGCATGAAAATCCCAGTGGGGACTCCATCACACGTGCACTGCAGTGTTTCTGCAGTACCTTGGTTCTTGTCACTTTTCTCGATCCTGTCCTTCTTCTGAGCCCTGTTCTTTATTGCTCTTTTCCATTTTTGTGAACTATTTTATATCCTTCTTTAAAAAGTTATGTCTTCGTACTTGGCCATAGTTGGTTTCCTGTACTCAAAAAAAAAAAAAAAAAAAAAAGCCTATCCTGCTAAATAGTATTAGATAGCTTTCTGCTGTATTGAGATACTTCTTCCCTCCAAACTTTAGGGTGCCCAAGGCTCAGCCCATGATCAATATATTGCCAGGATTACTGAGTCTTTGCATACTAACACATGCCCTGTACTGTTATAATGTATGGTCACTCATGAGTCTGCAATCAGGAGATGGAACCACAGAATCTGCCTTTTATGAAGAATCCAAGCTGACACTGATGTAGGCAGTCCCTAATATATGCTGCTGTACACT
>PVKN010037388.1:0-11252 GCA_004027915.1 Capromys pilorides
CTCTGCCTACATCTTGTATCTTTAACATTTCAATATTTGTGTACAATTTTTAATATGCCATATAATTATTGATTTTCAATAAAGTTAATGATAAAAAAGAAAAGTACTGTACCACAGAGTAACAACAGGGGGCTGAGATCATTTGCCTACTTTAGAATGTTGCCTACACAGCATCCTCTAAGGCCACCTAATGCTTGATGTCTAACATAGTATTTTTACCTATCTTCAAACCTTACCACATAGCATGCCTCTTGAGTCTAGTTCATTGGTTGAACATTGTTTCTGAAGTGCCTTCATTCTTTCGTATATAGTTACAGGTATTTTATTTGCATGGCTGCATAGAATTCCACTGTGTGAATATTCCATGACATCACAATTTACTAATCCATTTAAAGGCTGATGGACATTTGAGCATTTTTTACTTTTTTTTTTTTTTTTTAAGGTTAAACCTAAATCTTAAGTTTTATTTAAATAACCTCCAGTGAGAACACAACAGACCAATAACTACCACTTCATAATACCAATGAGCCAAGCCAGGGAGGGCAAGCACACTTGCAGCCAGCTGCCAGCCAGTATGATGGGTGGGACCTCAAGGGAGGCGGCCCTGGCCCCAGCCAGCTACTGGAAGAGTATCCACAGTGGAACGAGGGTTCTTGATGGTCTCATCAACCGACACGATCAGGCACGCAGCCTCAGAGGCTGCTGTCAGGGCATTGATCCGCACCATCGCTGGTTCCCACACGAAAGCTTCAAAGTTGTCAGTAATGTCCTCATTGTTGATGTCCACCCCATACCACATGCCGCCCTGGGCATGCCGAGCCCGTAGTTTGTTCAGGATGTTTGTGGCATCAAAGCCAGCATTGTCACATAGCTGGCGTGGGATAATCTCCAAGGCCTTAGCATATGCCCCAATCAATAGCTGCTGTTTTCCTGGGATAGTCCTTGAGTAATCCCGAAGGTACTTAGAAAGCTCCATCTCGATGGCCCCACCACCAGCCACCACTGAATCGTTCCTGATGGCCCTCCTGACAATCATGATGGCGTCATGCAGAGACCGCTCTGTCTCCTCCATGAAAGGCTCAGCTCCACTGCGGAGGATGAAGGTGCAAGTCTTGGCCTTGGGGCAGCCAGTGAAGAAATTGTACCTTTCACCTCCAATCTGGATCTCTTGGAACAGCTGACAGCGGCCCAGCACATTTGCTGATAGAGCATTCACGCTGGTCTGGATTGAGCCTCCGCAGGCCATCATTGTCCTCTTCAAATCCTCCTCAGCCACACAGCCAGCACAGAACATGTCCCTATCAGCAAAGTACTGGGTGGCCACATCCCCAATAGGGAGTTTGGACAAAATAACTTTGGCTCCAGAATTATAGATCTTCTCTAACTTGTCATAAAGAATATTCCATTCAGCATCAACGATTGCCTGATAATCCTCTACCGTGTGGACTCTGATTTCCGCATTGTCTTTCTCAGCTTTCAGCTCCAGTTCAACATTTAACAAGGCAATCGTGGGGTTAGTGTACTTTTTAGGTTGCATTTCAAATCCAGCATAAGAGAAAGTCTTCTTGAATGCAACACCAGCCACCAAGCGAGACTCCTCCAGGGCTCCACCCTGTACCTTCTTGATTCCAATCATTTTAAGTTGCAGCAAATCATCAAGCATCAACCACCATCTTGGCAAAGAAAGCTTTCTGCTGGGAGATCAGCTTGGAGCTCAGAGCTGTCATGGCACACTTCTCCAGCAGCTTCCTCTGCTCCACTTTATCTTGCTTCTTCACGGTCACAGCGATCTCCTTGATCTTGTTAATTGCCAACTGTGTAGCTGTGCGGAAAGCTTGGATGATGATCTGAGGGTGCAAACCTTCCTCTACATAGGGTTTCACCTGCTTCAGAAATTCTGCAGCCAGCAGTGTTACAGAGGTGGTGCCATCACCAACCTCGGCATCTTGAGATTTGGCAATGTCCACTAAAGTCTTTGCTGCAGGATGGACGACATCAAGAAGTTTCAAAATTGTGGCCCCATGATTAGAAAGTGTTGCTTTGCCTCGGCCATCTACAATGAGCTTGTCCATGCCACGAGGACCTAGGGTGGTTCTTACAGCCTCAGCAATCACCTGGCAGGCACTGATGTTACTCACAAGCTGAGGGATGCCTTGGGAGCTGTCGGTCCCCTCTTTCAACAGTATAACTGGTGTGGGCATCATTTTGGCAACTTCTTCAGGGGCTCGTTACTCTGATCTCCGTGTTCCGGCCGCCCAGCGAGCATTTTTTACTTGAAAACTATTATTAACAGTGTTGCTATGGTTATTCTAGAAACTGTCTTTAGTTTCTACATAAATAAAGATATATAAATGCATCTTTATTGCATGTATATTGAATAGAATTGAGAGTCCTAACGTATAGCTTTGGATATACTACTAGTTTTCCAAACCAGCTTTACAAAGCTGCGTACCTCCATTGTAAGAGTCCATAATGCTGTGTTCAGGGTTGTAAAATGTAAGCACTGTAAGGCATTTAGACTAGCACCTGGGATATAGTACTGACTAAGCAAAACTTAAAATAACTGAGTGTTATTTTCTGCTATAAAAATCTATGGGGTAGTACAAGGTATGATAAAAATGCAGTGAATATTTAAATTAAAAATATTATGGTAAAATATATATCATCATTAGTCCCTCTCAAAATATTCCCTCTCCTTTAGAATGCACTTATCCTATCATTCTTTTCACTTTATGAAAAAGTCCTCTCTGATATTGTCTTAGCTACTCTTCTCTTGTTGCTGGGACAAATACCCAATACTCAAAATGAGGGAAGGAAAGATTTATTTAGCTCACAGTTACTGAGGTTTCAGTCTATATTCGGCTGGCTCCAAGGCAGAGCAGCACATGGCAGAGGGCAACCTTCCATGACAGCAGACAAGAGCAAGAGCACTGGGAGAGAGCTAGCAGCTGCTCAAGCAGCTCACTTCTCTTCCTACCTTACACTGAAAGGCAAATCACCTGCCCCAGGGGAGGTGCAGCACCCATTTCCACAATAATTAATTACAAATTCCAGAAGCCACCCCATGACTGCATGAGGCTTTGGGGGGACACCTATGCACAAACCATAACAGATATCTTTAGTTGTGCTGTTGTGGCTACCTCACCATGCTCTATTGAGTCAAATCTTTTGCCTTTTATGATCATTTTGACTTCAGGAAACAGCCATAAATCACATGGTGCCAAGTCTGGTGAATAAGCTGGGATTCTTTACAAGTTAGCCTTTCTGTTGGACAGCACCAAGCAGCAATTGTAATTTTATTTTTGAACACACCTGGTAATGACTCATGAAACAAGATTTGCAGAACAGCTTCAGAAAGCATCAAGGATGAAATAAATGTGTTCAAAGTTATGGGAGCATTTTGAGGGGGGTTAATGACAATATATGTTTTACTGTCATAACTTTTGAAAATTTAAATGTGTAGTGTATATTCTGATTGTGTCTTGTTTGTCCTTCATGAGCAGATAACACATATTAAACACTCAAAAAGTGTGTCCATGCTGGGTGCCCCGTGACCAAGTCCAACTTCAGATTTGCATTTCTTTTCTTTGATCTTCAAATCAAGAAACATACTAAGAGGACATTGAGGACTTTCTCATGCTTATGTCTGATAATCTATGGAGTCCTCAACAAGAAGATAGTTCTTTAAATTCATCTAGGTGGCAAGATTAATGCAAAGTGCACACAACACTGACTTCTAGAGTACAGAACTCTCGCTCTGCCTGTGCAAGACTAGGTGTAAACAAGCAACTTACTTGCTGGCATCATCAAACTGTAAGAAACACCTTGTTTTGCAGCAGTGCCTAGGGAAAAATTTTGTCTTATGTGAAAAGGAATATCAGTGAGAAAATGCTACTCTGTGCTTGGTTATTGTCTATCCAAGGGTTAGTCTTCCCAATTGTTTGCCAGTCGTGATCCCTAACAGAAGTGACGGCTTCAGCTGCTTGATGCAAGGCCTGCCAGATCAAAGAGAAGTCAGTAATCAGGAATTCCACAACACAGTAAACCACGGTCCTTGCCTAGACTTAAAACTCTTTAGAAGTTGGTCTGATTTTCATCAGAGGGTCACATAGCCTAACTTCAGTTCTTCATTTTCAAAATAAAGAAAATAATGACATACCTACCACACAGGGTATTAATTATCTCCTAATTTAACAAATATTCAGTTTCTACTTTGTGTTAATAACATATCACCTATTACTATGTTAACACTTAATTATTTGCATATCAACCTTCAAACTTGTGGGAAAATATTTGTAAAATTTGGAATCTTATGCTCATTTTGTATTCCCCATTTCAAGTTCACATCTAGCTACTTAGATAATGAGACACCCACTGTCTACCAAAGTGCATATCCAGCTCATCAGCCAAAACTTCAGTTATTGTGGTCAAAGGATGCATATTAATTATATCATCAGCCTAAGTGTTCAACAGCTTAAAAGGCAAATATGCTTCATTCGAAGTCACATGGGAAATTTTTGAGGACTGTCATTTCCCCACTATCCACTAACAATACTGAGGAGCAGATTGCTGACATGTCTGAAAGAAGTCAGGATTGCAGCAGAGATTCTGTTTCCTCAGACTCCCTCATTCACTGCAGCCCCAGTACAATTTTCCTGTGGAATTATCATGGGAAAACATTTTCAAAAGTCTTCTCCCTCTCCAATAATAAGGTCCTAAATTTGCTTTCAGCCTTGGTCATGTGGCTATGGTTCAAATATTAACAGTGGTAGAAAAACAAAGCAAAGTCACAAAAGCTAGAGAACTGTACTGAAGAGAATCTTCATGTCTGGAGCCAAACACTTATGTTCAAATCCTGACTGGGGAGTGTCTGCTCTAGGGTTGACTCATAAAATATAAGATACTCAGTTAAATTAGAATTTCAGAAAAGCAGAAAATTTAAAATTGAAATATATATCAAATCTGAATATGATATATGTTTATACATAGAATCTGCATAAGGGATAAATTTATACTTTCAAATTTCAGATAACTAGATGTCCTGTGTTTTGATTTGCTGAGCCTGTCAGGCTGAGTTCCATAAGTTCTTTGTATTCATCATAGAATGGTTGAATGGTAATTTTTATTGTTTAAGAAACATGACATCTGGTCAGATTTCTGCCAGAAATAAGAAGACAGCGCCTCCTCATCTTTCTTAAGTAAACTAACACTTAATTTGCTCAACTAAGGAAAACTGATATGGCATATATCACTTCTGGGTGGAAGAGCTCGCCTTGCCCACCAGAACCAAGGACCCAAGGAGTGTGAGGAAGTCTCTTACACTTATAGTTAAAAGGCCGTGATTTGGGAGTTTGTTGCTGTAGTAACATTTAACCCACGCCGACTGAGAGCTGCTCTGAAGACTGTATGAGCTGTCACTAATGCTTTGCAGCATGCATGCTGCCTAGAGAACGCCACGTAAGTTTTTATTAGATTAAAAGTCTACAAGACTTAATGCTGCTAAAAAGGCATTGAGAAAGGCCTTGCTTGATACCTATATAAGTCAAGTCGGGTAGCTGTGACCAAACACCACAGACGTAGGTATAAAAGCAGCAGACATTTATTTGTTCACAGTTTCAGGAGCCAGAAGTCTGACAGTGAGGTGCTAACACTGTGGGATCTTGGTGAAGACTCCCCCTGGCTTGTAAATGGTTACCTTTTGCTGTGTGCTCACATGCACCGTCCTTGGTGCCTATGATGTACACAAGGAAAAGGACTGATGGCCCCTCCCCCTCTGATGAGGCCACCAACACTATTGGATTAGTATCATACCATTATGAACTCATAGAACCTTAATTACCTCCTAAAAAGCTCTTTCTCCACAAGTACATTAACTTTGGGAACCAGAGTTTTAACATATGTATCTGAGAGGGCACAACTTAGTCCATAGCACATATACATTTTGGTTATAAACACTTATTGTTCAACTTTCCTTCTCCAGACCCAAGCAATCACATTTACCATTTCGCACAGTGGTAGTAAACTCATGAAGGCAGAAATATTAAGCTCAGGTAATTTCTTTAATCACTACACAGAATTTTTATGTCTAAATCACTTCTGACATGAGCCCATTGGAATTGAAGCATGGGTTATAACAGAGTTGTGCACTCGATTACACATGACTGGGACTAAGCAAATGCAGAAGCCAGCCATGTGCACAATAATTCAGAAAGGGCAGAGCAACCAGATCCAAGCGGGAAATCACAGGCAGTTAATGAGAATCAGATGCACTGCAATTCTGACCACAGTGCACATCCTGATCTCTGGGTACAGGGAATTACATCTATAAACAGACCAGACTTGATTTTATGTAGCACTTTCATCCCCTCAAAGAATCCCACAGGCATTGCAAAAGCACACTCTTATTACTGGTAGCTCAGTGATGTGGATGTCAAACAGGAAAAACGTGTGTTCATAACTCAGAGCCTTCATTAGTATACACACCACCCGTGAGGGCTAGCTTGATAGAGATGCAAGGTGACCCCTTGCTGATAAGGAAAATATGCCTTGCCCTCCCTTTTGATGAGAAGATGCTCATAAGAGAAATCCAAATGTCTCTAAGGAAGCTTTCAGACTTTACCCATGAACCAACGGTCATACCCACCACATATCTGGGCACTATATCAATAGCTACATGAAACCGCGCAGCTATATTTTGTGTACAACAGAAACAGCTTTACACACCATTACCTATACTATATGTAGTATATTCTAATGTTAAAATACTGCATCATTATTTTTTGAAAGCTGATCATAATTCAACAATAATTATTCATCTTGCAACCCATATTTTTGCAGAATTTTTCTCAAATCCATTTCAGTAAAGGAAAGTGAAAATGAGTACCACACCCCAAGACCATGACACTACAATTATACAATAACATATGGTCCTGAGATAGTTACTTCACCTATTTATGTAACAAATCTGGAATTCTTCAAGTTCTAACTTGCTGAGATTTTAACATATACCACCTATATATAGATAATGCCAAAAACCATCCTTTTGCATTGCTAAAACCACTTTATGTGACAATGTGGTCTTGGAATTCCTTCTTAAGAGTCAGGGGTCCAAGTTGGGGTGAAGTTCATTTTCTTCTAGCACTAAAAATAGCCTTCGGTAGCCCTTGTATCAATCAACACTTTTTGACTGCATGTAAAAGAACCTCCCTTAACGCAACACATGACAGGTCAAAGATTGAACAGGCCAGGGTCTTATAGGACTCTGGTGACCAAGAGGATGTACTAGTAACCTGTTTTCCCACATCTCTGGATCACACTGTCCTCTGTGCTGGCTTCAGTCTCTGCTCTTATAGACAGACTCCTCCTTGCAGCCAGAGAGAGTGCTCAGCAGCAGCTCTGGACTTAATTCTTCCAGCCTAGCAAATTTGGTCTTTGTTGATTATTCTGCCTAATTCTCTGGGCCTGTTGTTTTTCTAGATGGTCTTATGCTTCTTTCTGAGCTGCTCTTTATGACCTGGGGTATGTCTCCTTCAAAAGATCGGATCTGGGTCATCCGCCTTTCCCTGGGCTGACAGAGTCTAACCAAGCAAACTACACCAATCTGAGAATCATATTATTTCACAAAGGAAAAGTTGAGGAACCGTTTGCAAAAGTGAGAGGCAAGGGTTGGGGATAAAGCTCATTGGCATAGTGCATGCCTGGCAAACATGAGGTCATGAGTTTGAGTCCCAATACCAAAAAATAAAGTAAGAGCCAAGAATTTTAAATCAATGACAAAAAGGATAGTCAATATTCACCTCAAATCAGGTATACTACCAAATCATTACCTCTTGTTCAATCTTAAAGTACTCATCATTGAGAGAAGTCCTGACATTTTCTCTCTCACTTTTCAAAGCTGTAGCAAGTTGTTCTTCTAGCTTTCAAGTAGAAAACTTTAAGTGCCTTGAACTTCTGGTTGTATGTGTAAGGTAAAACTCTTGTAGGACCTCTTCGAAATCATGTTCCTAACTTGATGCCCATGATTGATTGGCTCAACAGCTGACATCATGAACAGTGGATTGAGAGAAAAACACATGCACACAAAATAACAAAATCTGATAAAAAGGGAAAAAGAATATTGGAGAAACATGGCTTGTGTTGATTTCTTTTCTACATTTTTCTGAACACTATTTATATCTTACGAATCAATGTAAACAAAGATGTAATTTCCAGATTCTGTAACTGTCATTTCCATGCATGTGAGGCAGTTAACTGGCCCCAACACAGAAAGAGACAATAGAAAAGTAGCCACAGACGCATTCATTCGGCACAGCCTCCTTTATTGCCAGATATCGGGACCAGAGTTTTGCTTTGCTTATAGTTGGTTAATGGGTTCAAAAAGCAATTTCCTATCACATATTTCAACTCAAACTGGGAAAAGGTACTTTAATATGATGTAGACATGTCTATGACCTTTAAGAAGTGATGTTTTCCCTTCCTTGTCCTTGGACTTTCTTTTCTCGGTCTTCAGATATTGGCTTAAATGTTGGGTCATGTTTTCTTAAAAATTAAATATCAAAATCAATTAGGCATAAATAAAAGTGAACAAAATTGTCATATAATCTAGTGAATCCATTTCAACATACTTATGCTAGAAGAAATGAAAACCTGTGTCCATACAAATTCTTGTACATGAATATGCACTGCAAAGTTATTCGTGATAACCAAAAAGTGGGAACTTCCAGAATATATCAACTGGTTAGTTGATAAGCAAGTGTGCAATAGATATATAATAGAATATTATTAAGGCATGACAAAAGAAAGCACCACATATTCTACATGACTGAATCTAAAAACTAATGCAAATGTTTGTATGTTATGATTCCATTTCTATGAAATGTAGAGAACATGAAATAGATGAGTGGTTGCATATGACTGCAGTGGGATTAGTGGTAAAGGATCATGTAAATTTTTACTGGGGTCACAAGAATGTTTTAAAGCTGGGTTATAATAATAGTTATATTATTATATTAGTTTAATAAAATTATTGAATAAGTGCAGTAGTGAAACAAAGCCTCTTAATCCCTTAATAAACTTTAAGAAGTCTCATCACACTCTAAAGTACTTGATCTTGTCTCATAAATTGGCTGGCTTATAGTTCTTATTGTGTCATTTACCAGTCTGATCTTGGACAGATCAATTGATCATTAACCCTTAATATTTTAGGGAGTGGGTGCATTTTCATTAAACTATTTGCCACTGGTTTCAAAACATTTTCTATGCTTGTATTCTTCCTGCCTAATTCACCATGCATTCAGAGCCTGCTCTCTCATCTCTGTCACCGCTTTTCCAGTGTTGTGGTGCAGGTCTCTGTGTCATGGAATAAGGCTACCTGGGTTTGAGTCCAGTTCCTAACCATATGAGTATGGGTACTTTAATTAACCACAATATCTCACCACTGGGAAGTAGTTTGTGTGAGATATTAAGGTTTCTGTGAAAATTTAACGAAATGCTATATACAGGCAGTGCTTAGTACCATATCTGGCTCATGCAGATGCTAATGTAGGTGTTAGCTATTATCTATAAACCTCATATCTAGGCAGCCACACATGAAATAGAGCACATCTCTGGCTCCTCACTGCCCAGAAGTATATGGGACCTTTTCATCATGCCTTCCCACCTTGAGCTGTGACACTTCTCAATAGCAAGTGCGCAATCTCTGTGAGCATACAGATATACACAAAAAGTTGAAGAAAAGTTTATAGCGTGCAGCAACATGTTCATGTTTAGGTTTCTGCCAGAAGACCCTTCTGTCCCTTACATTCGCTTTTTATGGAGGTATATCATCGCGTAGAAACAACTTACAACTTTTTTGTGCTCCCATTTATTCCATTGATTTATTAGTTCATTGAAACATTTATTACATCTCTATTAATTGAATGCCAGGTGCAATGGTATAGACCTAGTTTGAACATGTCCTCCAGGGGTTCACATGCGGGGAGCTTGTCCTCAGAAGGATGGCTTTAGCGGTGTGAGGACATTAGGAGGAGAGGCCTAATGGGAGGTAATGAGACCACTGAGGGCATGTCCCTCAGAAGAAGCTGAAGTGGTTCTCATGGGACTCTGGTTAGTCCTCATAAGAGAGCTGTTATGAAAAAGGCCCCAGAATGCCTTCTCTCTGGCTGTCTGTCTCACTACATGACCCTTTCACATACACTTTAGGTGCCATTCATGTGAGGTCTGCAACAGACCTCCAGAACTGTGAGCTAAACAAATTGCTTTTATTTATAATGTACATAGTCTTGGGTATTTTGTGATAGTAACAGAAAACAGAATAATACATCAACCAAGTGCCAAACAACGACCTAGATTCTAGGGACTAAATATAGAACAGTACACAATATTTGTCCTTAGAAAGTTACTGGTCAGGGACTGGCAAGATAACTCAGTGGTCTAAAGCACCTGCTTAGGCAAGCTTAGGCAGGGTCAGAGGACAGCAGTTTAATCCCCGGCACAACATGCCACACTAGCCCTGCCCCCAGGGCAGGCTGAGCTGGCCAAAAAAAAAGTTTATGGTCAGAATTAGAGGATCACGAACCTCACTGAGCATCAGACAAAGCCAGACAGAATGTTAAGATGACAGGGCATTACAGAAAAGGAAATTTTAGTACCTCCTTTCTGGACCATAACTTCTATCCACTCCATTGACCACTTCTAACATTAAAGCAATTTTTAAAAATTAATATATGAATAAAAATGTCTTCAGGATATTTTGCTCTTCTCATTGGTCTATAACATGCAATCAATAAAAAGGCAGCATGCTTGCTGTACAAATGCAGTTTTAAAGTAATCCCTCATAGGACCGACCAAATAGCTCAGCAGACTAAAGCGCCTGCTTAGGCAGAGAGCAGCTGCCTGGGTTCGATTCCTGGCATGCCCTGCTGGCCCCACCCCAGAACACACTGAGACAGCAACTGAAACTGGGTGTGGTGGTGCCCACCTGTAATCCCAGAGCGTGGGAGGCTGAAAACAGAAGAACCACTACAAGTTTGATCTACATAGTGAGACCCTGTTCTAAATACATAGAAAATAAGTAAATAAATAATAAAGTAAGCCCTCAGTCCTCAAAGTGTACCCCTATCTTGAATGTCTTCTATAGAAAATTTTGGAGCTACTATTATGCTGTAGTTTTCATCTGTCCATTGATTTCTTTTATATTTGTGTAGTTATAGAGATTGAACCCAGGACCTTCACACTAAGTTACATCCATAGCC
>PVKN010037389.1:0-11252 GCA_004027915.1 Capromys pilorides
CTGCAGGCCAAGAGAGACTTGTGCTGGGGTCCTTTGTCAGCACCCAGCAGTGACTCTGGATAAGTCTCACACTCCTGGACTCTCCTCCAGAGGCCGCCCAGATGCACAACATGGGGGCAGCTCCAAGAAGATCTTTACTTAACTTTTAAAAACCCAAAGCCCTGGGTTGCCACACAACCCACACTGCACGACCCGTGCTCACAGCTAAGGCCGCTAGACTGCCATGTAAGAGCTAGAGCTACCATTTATTTTTCCCATAATCTCATCACAGGGCCCTTCACTTCTTTTCATCTTCTTTTCTCCCCCAATATCTTTGTGGGAGGGGGGACAAATAATCCCCACAAAGAACTCAGTTTTTAAACTTCAAATTCTCATGAAAAATTTTTAAAGACAAAGAAAATATATCTCAGAGAGTATAAATGTGCAATAGGAAAGGCATAATTATAAGTAACAAAACTAGGACTGGAGTCACTGACTGGCCCAGTCTTACTTTGAGCCGGCCTCTTCCTCTGCGATACCACAGTAATAATATCTACACCCTACACTTTCTATCGGGGCTTAATGAATGGTTTTCCATAAGTGCCTGGCATACAATATGTGCATCATGTTGAGGTTATGAGTCATACAACAGCTGATATCTTACCCATAACTTCCATGTAAGAAAGCAAAGAGCAAGTGTACAAGATTAGACCAATCTCTGCCCCCTAAAAGGGACAATACCTGGAAAACGTGAGTTTTCCAAGCTTGTCCCATGCATTAGTTAAGTTTGCCCCAGAAGCAGATCCAAAACGAAGTATTACAGTAAAACCCACCCAGAGAGGTGCACAGAATAGAAATAAAAGAGAAGGCAAGCAGTCCAAAGGCAGTAAGCCAAGGGCATGACACTCAGCCACCCAGGACAGCAGAAGAGCAACACGGGGCAACTCTGAGAAATGACATAAAATTACAGCTCAGAGTTCTGGTCAGGGAGCTGAGAGACCCCTGCCCATACCTAGCGTTTGGTGGCTACAGGCTGTCACCCTGAGCCCTAGCACGAGGTCAGTTCATGGGCACTGCCAGCCGGCTGTGCATGGGGACAGAGGTGTTGCCAGTAGCCGGGTGGCAGCGGCCATCAGCTGGCACAGGTGAAATGGTGAGAGTGAGGCAGCACAGGCCTCGCATCCACTGCAGCTGCTCCTGGCAAGCTCTGCCTGCTTTCCCGGTGGGATCACAACGATAATGCCTTCATAACAAGGTGCAGGCGTTGCCTTAGCTATCAGCCTCCATGCTCCCCTTGCACTTCCCTTAGGGCCGGTGAGATTTAATCAGTCAAATTTTTCATGGTCATGCTAGTTCTACCCCAGCCATAGGTACAGCTGAGTATGTTGAATATGAACCATCCCGGGTTCCCATACAGTGAAGATCTGTGCAGCGAACACTGCATACACAAGCCACCAGTGCTGAGCCCAGGGACTTCAATGTCTGTCTTTACAAGGCCAGGCTGGAAGAACTGAGGCTAAAGAAAGGGAATCAAAAACACCTCCAGGGTGCCTGCTCTGCAAGCAGCTGTGAAGGGAAATCCATTTTCCTGCCCTATAACTTGGACTCACAGTGCTCCACGAAGGCCCATTTATTGAAGACTCGGTCCCCAGGCTGGCTCTGTTGGAAGACAGTGGGACTCTAAGAGGTGGGTCCTGTGAAAGGTTTTAGGTCTATTGCAAGGATACCCTCAGAGGACTGTGCAATCTTGGTCTCATCCTCTTTCTCTCTTGCACTTGGCCATGAGGTGTGAGTTCCTCACATTTGTGCCATGAACTATTACCTTCTTCTCACCCCCAAAACATATGCACATATACCAGAGGTCCAAAGCAATGAAGCCGAGCAATCATGGACCATTAGTGCCAATTCTGTGTGCCAAAATACACCTTTTCTCTTCCTAAGTTGATCAGAGTATTTGTTATGATAACAGTACTTTAACATGCTCCACCTTCACAAGCCACCTCATCCATCTACACCAACTTAAAGGGGAGTAATTAATTCATCCTTGTGTTATGCTAACTTGGACTGATCCACTTACAAATCAGGTTGAACAGCTTTTCCTGTCCGGGTCCCCAGCCTTTTCACTTGCACATTATCTTCTTCCTGGGCATGCGCATACCACTCCTCACCAATTGATTGCACTGTTCTCCAAGGAAGGTTGACTTCTGATCCAAGACAGCTCTCAGGAGCCAGCTGTGTTCCCAGGATGCTTGCGCGCACAACAGAACCAGATATAAAGGACAGGAAATAGGGGCCAAAGCAGCACTCTGCCCAGTGCCTCCAGGGTTGCTCTCTGCCTACTTCTGGATCTGAACTTGAAAACAAGTGGGATCCAGTACCTGGCACCACCTGCCATGTCTCTAACCTGTATCCCAGGGATTGACCTCTAGGCACCACACCTCTTGGGATGGGTTTGCTCTCTGGCTTCTACTTGAGTCTGTCCAATAATAGGCACCATTGTGAGAGAAGGCAGGAGTGTTGGAAGTTTTATTTCCCATCCTGTGTTAGTTTCCTCAAGCTGCTGTTCAAATCCTCACAGCCTTGGATCCTTTAAAGCAATAAAAATTTATTCTGTCAGAGCTTTGAAATAGTGAAATCTGAAATCAACACGTCATGATGATTTGTTCCTACTGCAGGCTCTGTGACAGAGCCTGTCCCAGGTCCCCCTCCTTGGAGCTCCTTGGTGTCTTGTACACGTATCACTCCAATCTCTGCCTCCATCTGAATGCGTTGTTCTCTCCTAGTCTTCAGTCTGTCCTTTCTTTTCCTATAAGGATCTCAGTTGTATCTGACAAGAGACCGCCCTCACCCAGTGTGATGTTCTCTGAACTTCATCACATCTGCAAAGACCCTGCTTCCAAGTAAAATCACTTTCATAGATTCCACTGGCTTGAATTTCAATTTTTTTTTAATTTCAAAATTGTTAGGACATAATGTGACAGACACATGTCTGCCTGGCCACTGCTCTGGCTGGTTCTTCACAGCCACCACAGGTATCCAGGGCCTTGACTTTAGCAACACTACACTACTCCAGCTCCCATTCCTTTGGGGGGAGTATTGGGAAACTTCACTATGTCTTTGTCCTCCCCCTGCCCACCCCTCTGTTCACAGTCCTTCTACCAAACCCTCCTAAAGTGCATCTGAAGGCTCATTTTTCTGACTAATATGCTGACCCACAGCCAAACTGTGAAGATGGGAAAATCCAAAAGGGCAACACAAGAACCATTCCCAGGCTGTGACCTGTGTCCCTGGTGTTCCATTGGTACAAAGGCAGACTGGATGCCTACACATAAAGAACTGTGTGAGGGGGTGACTGAACTAGCAGCAGTATGAGCTGTGTGGGGGGAGCCAGATAGCTCAGCAGACTGAGCTTAGGCAGATGCAGGGCGTGGGGTTCAATCCCTGGTGTGCAGTACCAGCCCCGCCCACCATGGCGCGCTGAGATGGTGATTGAGATTGGGCATAGTGAGACCCTGTGGACCCTGTACTAAACACAAAATAGATACATACATAAATAAATAAATAAATAAATAAATAAACAAACAAACAAACTATGTGTAGCTTTTTAAAAAATTTTTTCAGTATAGGGTCTCATTATGCAGCTCAGACTCATAGTGATCCTCCTGTCTCAGCCTCCCCAACACTGGGATTACAGGCATGCACCACCATACTCAGTCTTGAGGCCACCACAGCATGCAGTACCAAAGACCAAACTCAGGTCCCTCTGCTTACCATGAGGGAAGAGGTTTCATGTACTATCTTCTGCCCTACCTGGGAGCATCAAGACATGATCTTCAGAAGGAGACAGCCGGAAGAGCAACTCAGGGAAAGAGAGAGACTGGTTCTAGCCCTGACTATACAAGGTAGGAGGATCAAAATATACCATGAATATTTAAATTTTAAAACATTTATTACAGTAAAAAAGAAAAGAAAAACAAAAAACCACATTACCATTAATCCCCCTTGCTTCGAACATGTTAATCCCATTGGTTTGCCACCTTCTCGAGCAGTGCTGAGAGTGCCCTTTCCTGAATGGCTTTTCGTAATCTTTCTTGGCTGTTTAAATGCCCTGAGTTGATTCAGAACATTTTCCTTCCATGGCCACTGTGACTGTGGGGAAGAGGCAGAGGTTACATGAGCCAGACCTGGTGAAGAAGATGGACGAGGATGCACCATCGGGTTTTTCTTTGGCAGGAACTGATATGCAAGCTTCGAGTTGAGACATCCAGGCAACCATGAAAGGACACTCAAAAGAAAGATAGACATTCAGAGCTGTTTGAGGAAGCAGCAAGAATGACGGAATAAGTTTGTTCAAAGTGAGGAATATCTTGGAGGACGTTAATGGCAATGTGCTTTTTGCTATAAACTTATTTATTTATTTGTTCGTTTGTTGTATTTTAGGGAAGGGTCTACAGGGTGTTCGGAGTCTCACTACTAGATTGGACTCTAGTGATCCACCTGTTTACAGCCTCCCAAGAGCTGGGATTACAGGCGTGTGCCACCACACCCAGTCTTAGTTGCCCTCTCAGCGTGCCACAGGGACAGGGCTAGCATGGCAGAGAATCGAACCCCTGGCCTCTGCACCTGCTTGCAGGTGCTTTAGTCTGCTGAGCTGTTTGGCCAGCCTTATAAACTTATTTTTAATGTAAATGTCCACCATATTTTTATCCTCACTTGTATCCACAGCTTCCCACTCCTCATGGCCTCCCGTCCTCCAAGAGGCTGGAGAAGTTCGGTCTTAAAGTAATGCTGATTTTTGGTTAGTGCTCAGGGGTGAGCATGGTAGCTATTAAGATGAGTATTATGTGCTAGCTTAAAGAAAAAGAAATCTTACAAGATGAGACTGTATTTACAAGTGACACAAGGATGGTTTTTCCCTAAGAGTGACAAGAATGATGTTGAAACTTCGCAGTGATTTCATCCAAGATACAAGAAAGAATGGCCCACAGCACAGCTTTGATAGGGCAGAGGTAGGAAAGAATAAACACATATAAATACCTGTCTCTGTCAAGTGCCCTGTTGTATTCTAATCACTGTGTGATAGAAAGACCTAGCACTAAAAATAAGAATATAAATATACATCCAATAAAATTACAAATATGTATAAATAAAATAAGAACATGAATCAAGAGACAGTATATGTAAATTTGGGGTTCACAGGTCATCTTGTTGTTAAAAAAGAAAACAACCTGGAGGTTGTTTGGTCCAAATGCTTAAATATGCATTTGAGCCTCCTGGCAGCTGAAGCAGGGCTATCAATTACAAAACTGAATCTGTCCACAAGAAAAATCAAGCACAGTAGTTTCTTGGATGAAACAATGCCTTTCTCATATTCAATTCTTCATGTAGTTCTTCAAATAGGATTTGTTGATTTAGTGGACAATATCCTCACCAGCAAGCCACCATAAATACCACAGGAAGTTTTACCCATCAGTTCTCCCTATCATCCATCAAAGGAAGCAGAGAGCAAGGTAGAAGAAACGCATTAATGGGAAACCAACACAAGTGGAGGCAGTAGCAGCTCCCCTTGGCCCGGCTTGTTGGATTTTACTGTTTGGATTGGACCACGCATTCAAAGGGAAGGCATTTGATAGACTTCACAGAGCAAAACATGGAGGCAGTGGCATCTGGTGGAAGGGCCCTGGGCAAGCAGTGGGTCACTGCCTTTCATCATCCACACTTCTGAAGGAAGAAACTACATTGCCACTCACATGGTAAAGCACTGATACGAAAGACCTAAGCTGCTTGGCTAGCAGAAGCCATCTCGGGCTTTCCAGGGTCCCAAGAATGCACCAGCGATACTTCCTTTTTTGAGGCAAATTTTTAACTTTCATTCTAGGTTTTGGTTCAAAAACCACAATTAGGAGCTCATTCATATTAAATTCTGACTGCAGTTGAACACTGAAGCTGAATGGTGTTAGCAAATGGAATGACATTCCATTGAGATTAAACACGTGTGTCCTGAAAGACTGTGTTTCAAAAGTATAGAGTTATCGTTATAAAGAACTGATTTGGATGTGCAAGTATACTACTATTCAAATAACTTTCAAACGTAAGAGAGCTTAGAGAAAAAAAATGCCATTTTCTACCTCAGCAGAGCATGTAATGGTTTGTCGCTGCATGTAAAGTTTAATTTGCACAAAGACACAATACATCTTTTCTGCAGGCCTCTAGCTCTGAGAGCTAGGCAGGGTTACCTAGGCTGCCTCTTCTTTCTGGTGTCTCCCTGGGAAGCAATGCCAGAGTGAAAGAGTACATGTCACCACCAAGTGAAAGAAGAGTGACAGCAGTCTTTGAAAGGAAATCCCCAGGCCACCCAAGCATCGCCTTGGGTAGGAACCAGGAAAGGGCCAGTCTGGAAGAAGGAGGAGACGCTGGGGCACAGAAGGGCACCAGACTGAGGACAGTTGTGCCAAGACCGAGTCAGCAGAGCTAGGGGTGGGGGGAGGGTCTCGGTAGCTCCAGGTGGGGGAGGGTCTTGGAAACACCATGGGCCAGAAAACATTGTGGGAGCCTTGAATCAGCTCAATGATTCCGTCCTGGTGCCTGCTATGGATTAGATCAAAAATGGCACCCCGAGGGTCATGTTTGGAAGTGGCTGTTGGGAGGGGAAGATTGCCAGGGATGGAACCTGGAAGGAGGTTTCTCATCCCTGGCTGGTTCCTCTCTCTCCTTCCCAGCCACCAAGTGGTACAGCCTTCCTTCATCATGTCATGGCATTTCTGCCTTGTACCCAATGGACTACATGTTGAAACTGCAAGCCAAAACAAAGCTGTCCTCCAAACAGGTGCAGACATTGGGTGCTTGTCCCAGTGGCACAGAAAGGATAATACAGCATCCTCCAAAGACGTTTGAGACTTCTTTCCCTTGAAGGTGATGGAAGACAGGCACCGGAGGTCTTTAAACAAGGAAGTGATGGTGACCTTTGGAAAGCCTAGCCAAGCACCCACAGACAGAAGCCCAGCACATACACACACGCACACACACACACACACACACACACACACACACACACAGACTCAGCCATACTCCAACTTGCTGCCAGCGCTCCATGGCTCTGTTTTCTGTGTATCCTCTGCAGACCTAGAACTTTCTCACAGAGTCAATTTCTTCATTATGATTAGGAAAGGGCTTTTGTCCCTTCAGCACTCCTTCCTTGGATGCTAGCAGGGCAAAGGCTGGTAATCAGTTCCAGCAGACCCTTCCTTGTGTCACCCGCAGACACAGCACAGCCTGCACGACCACCCCAGCAGCCCCTTCCTCTACCCCAGGTCAGTGTTCCTTATCTCCCTGCCCTTAGTGATTAATACGGCATCACACCAAGCCACATGACCACACAAATACAAGATGAATGAATGCTCGAAATCCTTAAAGCCAACATATATGAGATGCTGGGGTGGGGGTTGAGGGGGAATGTACACTATTCACGTTGCATGTCCATAAAATAAAGATTAGGAGGCTACAGAAGAAACTGTTATGCGAGGTCATTCTGGGAAAGTGAGAATTCAGGGAAGAGTTTTATTTTTCAGTTGCTTTTAATAGGGAATATGTATTACTTTCACAACATAACAATTTAAGTTTTTAAAAAACATTCTTCAAGGATCAGCCTAGGGCCGAGCTCCTAGCATTCCCACACTTCCATCCCTTCTATATATTTTCTCATCTCTAACCACCTGCTGAGAAGAGCAGAGACCCCCAAGTTCAACCCAGAGCCGGTTTTCTCTGACACCATCTATCCATCTGTACGTGAGCAGAAGGCAAATGCAATTTTCCAGCTTGGCTTGACATCATCCCCTTGCTGAAGACGAGCAGTGTTCAATGTCCCCAACTACAAACAGTACACAAAGATGCTAGTTTAAAAAGCACCAGGCGGTCTAATAAGCATGACCTCACCCACCTGCCTGCATATAGGCAACAAGGTCAAAGGAGGCCATTTATGGGGGAGGGATTCCTTGGGAGATGTGGCTGGAGAGGGGAGGTGCATGCTCCTGTGTGATCTGGGCCAGGTGGGGAGGACTTGGGCACCACGTAGATGTGGAGATGCTGCCAAAAATGAGCCAGGACATCCCTTCCCAGCTGCGTGTTTTCTGTGCTGCAGAACTCTTCAGCCTGACCCAGTGCTGCCCCAGTTGTGGGAAGACCATTGTCAGGAGGCCTGGACAAGGGTTGTTTGGACTTTGCAGGACAGAGGCCACCATTTCTTTGGTCTCACCAATTCTGAATGTAGAAAACTGAGCAGAGCAGCCCGAGTGGTGAGAGCCCAAGTGGCAGAACAGGGTGCACCTCCCACAGGCCAAGGGCTTCAGCCAGAAAAGACTGAGTGGCCAGGAGCTGGGCATGGAGATCATAAGAGGTCACAAAGGGAGTGCTTCGACCAGAGGTCTGGAACATTGTCAGGGAGCAGATCCCTCTAATGGGCTTCCAAAAGCGCCTCATGTACTGGCAAGATTATGCGTGTTCCTACCTGGTATGCAGACCGCTGGTCATAGTCAACCCCCACAAACAGAGATGCAATCAGATTCAAAGAGCCTTACGTAAAGGGTCTTTGGCACGTTTCTTATCATCCTCTCTATTCTTGCCTCCTCCACAAACCTGAAGGAGGCAACCTGAAGGGAACTGAAAAAGAAGTGAATCACTCAGGTCAGGCTTGAGGGTGAGAGGGAGAAGCTTTGGGTAAGAGAGAGGCTGAAGTTGCAATTTGTCTGAAAGAGATCTTTGCCTGCTGAATGTGTCAGTCATCAACATGACCACTGCTGTAGCTAAAGAGGTCACAAAATCACAGGATCTTCCTGAGGTATAGTTGAAGGCTAGGGGAAGAAATCAACTCACTACATTTATTTTTTGTAGTCTTTTTTTTAAACATTTATTTATTTATTTGTTTGTTCGTTTGTTTTGTACAGGGTCTCTCTACACAGCTCAGACTCATAGTGATGCTCCTGTCTCAGTCTCCCCAGTGCTGGGATTGCGGGCATGCTCTACCACACCTGGATTCAGCGGCTAGCTTGGCATGGGGCCACCAGGAAATGCGGTATCGGAGATTAACCCCAGGTCCTTGAGCTTGCCAGGTAGGCCCTTAGACCACCAAGTGATCTCCCCAGCCCAATAGATCATATTTGAAATCTGTAGTTGGAGAGAAATAAATTCTTGTTGTGTATGCTAGAAAGCTTTGAGATTCTCATTGCAGGTGATAATACATATTCCCAGCAAGGTACGATGTCTTCATGAAAAAAGGACAGTGAAATTTGTGTCTCTGGCATTAATTTGTACAGTATAGCAAGAACATAAGAGACCTAACAAATCTATATTGGTCAGGGTGGCAATCAGACCCAGAAAAGCACACAACCCAAGCACCCTCCTCCCCTCTGGCACCCATGGAATCAGTTCAAAACCATCTAAAACTTTTAGCTAGAAGTGCCTGCAAAGCCTTCATTATGATGATACGTGCCTCAGCTCTGCTAGAGGAATCAAATGTGCTCCTTTCCTTAGAGCCTTTAATAAGTTCTCATAGAGCAGCCAAGGATGTTCAGAAACTACTGCCCTATGCATCACTGATCCAGCATCTGCCAGGGACAGGGTTATAGCTCCCAGGCCCCAGGCCCCAGGCCCCAGGCCCCAGCCCCCAGCCCCCAGCTGTGGTCTCCTCCTTTTTCCTGTTCATTCCAGGAACAATCGTGTACCAGACAACACGCTAGCTGCTAGAAACGTGGAGAAAGACAAATCAGACACTGTCATTTCCTTCTGGAGCACCTGAACAATGAATGGGAATCTAGACATAAGCCATGAAGCTGGAAGCAATGGCCTGACCCATGGGGGTGCTGGGACAGGTGCCCCTAGGCAAGGGTCACCCACATGAGAATCAGGGATGAATATAAAACAGGAGAGCAAGCAGAGGAGCAGCATGCTCAGGAGACAGGCAAATACCTGCCCGCTTTCCAAACCCTGGGTCGATTCCCACATGCCCACATTAGATACCAGAGAAAAAGTATGCAAGAGAAAAAGTACACATTAGAAATTTCTTAAAACTTGAAATTCACTTCAACAGTCTTGCTTTGCAGGAACCACTAGACTTTCTGCATATTCGCCTTCCGTGCGGCCTGTGGTCATCTATTTACTTCCTGGCACTCTCCCTGCCAGTCTGGGTGCTGGACGTCTCGGGTGAGGAAGCACGGATGGCCGCAGCACAGTTTCCTGTATTGTATGGCTCAACCTATCATAATGCCTTTTATAAATTAGTATCCTTAAATTCCCATCTAATGTCAGTGTCTTTTGATTTATATATCATAGCTCTGATTTATGGATCATTGCAATAATTTATAGCTCAGGCCACTAATTTGCCGACCAAAATGTATAAGTCACTAAACACTTTTCTCAGTGACACAGACAGGTCCTAAATGATTCAGGTAATTTAAATTGGCAGGGGACTAATTCAGAGCATGAGAGGACGGAAGACCTAAGCTCTCAGGGTAAGAGCCACTTCTTTCAAGGGCTCCAATAGCATGGTAGATGCCCTATAACCCATGTCCCCACAGCTAGGAATTTAACCTGAAAGAAATAGTCTAACATTTGAAAATGGCTATAAGAATGCTTATACTTCTTGGAGTAGGATTTAGAATGGCAAATGTTAGAACGTAGATTTCAGAAGTAATCACTGATTTTGGTGAAGTATGAGTCATCAATTAAATGTACAGAATGTTAAGCAGTGAGTAAAAATAACTCCCAGAATTTGATGATTCTGAACCAGGGAAATGCGCTGTACTTCCCAGGGCACATTTGGCAACGTCTAGGGGCATTTCTGCCTAGCACACGTGGGGGAACGGTACCCTACTGCAACCTGATGTCAAGAGGTTAGGAGTGCTGCGCTGCAACCTTCCATGCTCTGAACAACCCTTCAAAAGCAGATAATGATCTGACGTGTATCACATTATTGGAAGCAAGGGCAAAAGTCACATGATCATCCCTATAAGTGGAGAAAAGGCCTCTGAAGAAATGTAACCTGAACGCATGATTTGAAAAAGGGAAATCTCCAAAAAATGTAGGACTTTATCTCAATTTGGGAAAAGTCGTTTATAGCAAACCTACTGCCAACATCATATGAAAAGGGAGAAACCTGAAAGTTCACCATTCTAAAACAGAAACAAGACAAGAATTCCACAGTGCTAATTTCTGTTCAACATACTGTTGGAAACTTTAGTCAAAATAATCAGAAAAGAAAAAGAAATAAAAAAGAAACATGC
>PVKN010037390.1:0-11270 GCA_004027915.1 Capromys pilorides
ACTTTCCTTGTTTATCTTGAAATAGTTGTTGTTTTGCTTCAACCATTTTATCGCCATGCTAATGTTTCATTTTTCTCTGTTTTGATATTTATGAAGGATTATCTTGCAAGATATGCATTGCACATATGCTTTACTAGCTGTATGTATTACTGGAAGAATTCCTATCTCTTATTTCAACATCTTCTTTGTCTGTAAATAAACATTAGTAACAATGACTGTACTGATACTATATACGTCAAAAATTAGCCTCCGTATCCATGTCTTCCTGTCTCTTAAGAAAGCCAAGGCCACTATTACAGGAATATGAGAAATCTCACACTGCTGGATGAGTTCATCCTACTGGGCATTCCTCAGACAGAGGGACTGGAGCCCATGCTCTCTGTCATCTTCTCCTTCATCTACCTCTTCACCCTGCTGGGAAATTTACTCATCTTCACTGCAATTGTGACTTCCTCTACCCTTCACACCCCCATGTACTTTTTCTTGGGACTTCTATCTATTTTTGACATGCTGTTCCCATCTGTAACCTGTCCCAAGATGCTACTTCATCTCTCTGGCCAGAGCCGAGCCATCGCCTATGAGGGATGTGCTGCACAGCTCTTCTTCTATCATTTTCTGGGCTCCACTGAAGGCTGCCTCTATTCTGTGATGGCTTATGATCGCTTCGTGGCCATCTGTCACCCACTGAGGTATATGCTCATCATGAAACCTGAAGTCTGCGTTAGCTTGGTCACAGTATCTTTCTTAATAGGCTGTCTTCAGGCCACCACCCTGACCTCCTTCACCTTTCAGTTAACCTACTGCGGCCCCAGCGAGGTGGACCACTTCTTCTGTGACATTCCTGCTGTTTTGCCCCTGGCTTGTAATGACAGCTCCTTGGCCCAGAGAGTGGGTTCCATTAATGTTGGCCTTCTGGCTTTAATGCTTTTATTCAGCGTTTGTGTCTCCTACACGCACATCGGGATCGCCATTCTGAGGATCCGCTCAGCCGAGGGCAGGCAGAAAGCTTTCTCCACCTGCAGTGCCCACCTCACAGCGATCCTCTGTGCCTATGGACCTGTGATCATCATCTACCTGCAGCGCACTCCCAACCCCCTGCTTGGCGCTGTGGTACAGATATTAAATAACATCGTCTCGCCCATGCTGAACTCATTGATCTACTCCTTGAGGAACAAGGAAGTCAAAAATTCCCTAAAGAAGATACTCCAGAATGTTGTGCTTTCTGTGTAAGCATAAATTCTGCAATCTATAAAGAATTTTAAAATCTTTTTTATTGTCTCTTGTTGTCAACCTCCTTTTTCCGTCACTAAGGTCAATAAGCACACTATATGAAGTACTTTCCTCTGAAAGAAATATAATTGATTCGCCTAAAAGATTTTCTAGATTGCTGAAGCTCTAGTTCCCTATAATAGGCTGTATCACTATTATTTCCCATGATTTAATTCTGAAGAAGGACTCCAGCGAACATCTTAAACTACCAGAGAGAGTTTGTTCTTGCTCCTCTAATAGGAAATCGTGTCTGCCTGGTGAATATGATAGAAGACCTGTGACTATCTAAGAAGTGAAGTCTACTGATCCTCTCTCTACACACACACACACACACACATACACACACACACACACACACACACACACACACACACGCAATCTTCCTCCATGATTCTGCTCTGCTTAAGGTGTAATTTTTCTAATTTTATGTTGCTAAATATTTTAGGTCCTCTGTCTCCCAAAGACTAGTAACTAACCTTTGTGGGTCATGTTCTATTTTTCTGGGCACTGTGATGAAGTTTTTCATTTTCCTTTATTGAATCTTCATATCTCCTCTCAAAAGCAGTTTGTGTGTTTTCTATTTTAAAAACTTCGAGGATTTGAGGCCTCATAAAAGTAGGCCCAAAGTTGCCCAATAATCAGTAAACTTCAAATCCATGTCCTCTCCTCTTCCAAATCTTTGCTCTTAACCCTTCTACTTTTTGACTCTCCTAAATGACATTGTGCATCTTACCATCTTTCCAGATCTTTCTCCAGAGATCATGCTATAAGGATCTTATTCACTAAATATTTGAGAAATAAAAATTGGCACCAACCATATTTATACATTGACTCTGCTCTTTTTTCATTCATTGTCTTCTTTTTCTTTTTTTTTTTTTTTTTTAGAAGGGTCTACAGGGTGTTCAGGGTCTTACTACTAGATTGGATTCATAGTGATCCACCTGTTTACAGCCTCCCAAGATTACTGGCATGCACCACCATGCCCAGTCTGAATTGTTGTCTCATTGTGCCGCAGTGGCAGGGCTGGCAAGGCAGGCCTGGGGACTGAATCCCTGGCACCTGCTCCTGCGTGTAGTTGCTTTAATCAGCTGAGCTATTTGGCTGCACACCTCCCTCAGCCCCCTTTTTTGTAAAAAAAGTTCACAAAAACTTTTTTTTTTTTTTTTTGGCTGGCTCAGGCTGCCTTACCAAAAGGCCAGGTAAGGCTTGTGGAGCTGAGAATCAAACCCCTGTTCCCTGCTCATTCATTTTCTTCTACCCATGGTCTCAGTATGCTGTCCTCTGGGGGTCAGGCAGTGATAAGAAAGCTGGGTCTTGGCCCTGACCTCTTGGATACTATTTCGTTTTGAAAGCGAAAGTGGCTTAATTGCTGTTCAGTGCTCATGTGGTTCCCTTCCCAAGCTACATTTTTCTCCTTGACCTTCAACAAAACTGGAGTTAGAATCATTTCTGTTTTCTCAGACTCTAAAGAGAAAAAGTAGTGACTTCTGGGGCTTCCACAGGCACATCGGTTCTTCATTTTTTTTTATGCCTGGTGCCCTATGTATTCTGCTTTTTCTCCCCAAGTTCAGCTTACTTAAAACCATTAAAACCAATAAAAGGAAGTGAAAATCTCAAATAAAATATATTGCTCAACACACCAAATAGTGAAAGAGACAAAAAAGAACAAAATGAGATGCACCCTAGATGATATGCTGGACCAGGTAATTATAGTATTACTTTGCTTTTCTATGGATGTTGGATACTGGTGGAAGAGCACACATGCCATGACACGTGGTGAAGCCTGGATGGTGCTCATGAGCAGATGTTCACCAAATACATGCTGCTTGCTCTGCAGATTTCTTTTCTAGACAATAGAAATTTTTGTAATAATATAGATTATGTTTACCTTGTGCCCTAGAATGTGCAGAGGTCATAGCACGGTGACAGTAACCTTCAAGCACAGTTTTGAATGAATGAAGATGTCACTTCAGCATACCGAGTGTAAGAGAAGTACATAGAAATAAAATCAGCTAATTAGGATACAGCCTAATTTAATCAACTATATATTCACATTTAATTAAGTTTGAAGACAGAAGCAAAAATCTGAATAGCAACTTCTTTAGCCCCTTCTGAAGTAGTATTATATTTGGTACTGAGGGAAAAAAAGAACATATTAAAACTTTAATGTAGCAAAAGTGATTAAGACAGATTTTATTTAAACATCGAAAGTACACGTATACTCCATCCTTAACCTAACAACAACAAGCAAGCCACTTGATGGAGAAACAGGCAGGACACAGACAGCTTTTACTGTGAGTGTAAATATATTGTGAGCACTAATGTGTTACTTTATCGGCATATAAATCTTCCCATTTATAATTGGATGATGAAAGAATGTTTGCCTGAGTATTACAATGAAATATTTTATTTGGGGGTACTTCCACTTATACTTTGTGTCATTTCCGTTGTCAATTATATTGTCCCATTTGTTTTTAAAAGCTATTTTGCAAAAGAATGGGATCAAGTGAAATTAATTCTCTGAGCTAAAAAGCTTATGGGAAAAATTCAGGGTAATTATTTAGGAGGAAAAAATAACCCACAATCCTTTGTGGTCCGGTCTGTAAAGGCTGTCATATCACTTATACATTCTGTCTAAATTCACTTTTAATACTGTACTCTAATCCTACAGCGCAGGGTTCTGTTTTCTCATTTTTGCCATTCTTCCTATCCTCTGTTGATACTAATCCTCTGAGTGTTCCCAGAGAATTTCTCCAGGGGGGCCCCGTCCTACTAATGAGAATTAAAGTAAGGATCCCATGGGCATTCAGGTAGAGAAACTTGAAAAGCAAAAATTACATCTGCTCTGAAGCCGTCAGCCACAGCCATCAGCAGGGTTTCGACCCACCCACACCCCTTGTAGCATCTCTTTGACCATCACTGTCCTTTCTCCTTTTTCCTTACCAAGTTATCTCAAAATTCTGAAGTCCAATCAAGTTAAGTGTCTTGGAATATATTTTGTTCCCTACAAAACACTCTTTCTCTTGTAGCTAAAATTAACATTCCTCATTCTTTTTCTCACGTTTTATGTTGAAATACAAGGCAGCTTAAACTGTCTTCCAGTATCCTAAACTGCCCACCACAGAGACCGTACTCCCTAAAGAGACAAAGGGGCCCCAGGGAACCTTGCTCTTCTTTCTCCCTGGCCTGCATCTCATAAAGAGCACTTTCCCTCTCTTTCCTCTGATTCTTCAAACACATCCTGTCTGTTTCAGGCACAGCCTGGTTCAGGCCTCTGCTCACAAAGCAGAGGGCCTCATGCTGCCCTTGCTGCACAGTGGCTTCAGCTCCCTTCCCAGAGAACACTCTCTCTGCGAGTCCTCCCCCTCATTCCACAAGCACCACCTGGCCATCTGGACCTGATGCAAGTGCCATTGGCTGAGGACAGCAGGTACAGCCGGGAACCACCAAGAAAACACAGCTCTTCCTCTCTAACTTCGCAGCTCACTGAGCTTTCTTTCTTGCCATTGGCCACACTGCGTGATTACAGTCTATAAGTGTGATCCATTCCTTGATGTTTTTCTCCTCCTCTTGGGTGGGAGTTCTGTGTATGAAAGACATTGCGACTAATTCCCATTCTCTAGGTCATAAGTTTTGACACATCATAATGAAAGCTGATGAATTTTTGTGGAATGAACAAATGATCTCTTGAGGCCCTCGCATTCACTCACATGATATTCTCTTCCCTACCTAGCCCTTTCCTCTCTTTGTGTAGCTAATTATTCAGTTATTGGCCATCCTTATATTTAGTTCAAATCTCCCAAATCTCTGTAGCTCATCCTTCACAGAGTAAATTCAGCGGCTTGGTCTCTTCCTACACATTTCCTGGTAGATTTTTGAGGCGAAAGATTGTATACCAGGGGGCTTAGCAATAATATAAATTATCACTTACCTTGAGTTTTATTTTTCTAGCATTTGTATTATTATTATTATTTTTTTTAATAAGACTTCTACCATTCCTGACTGGAATAGCTATGGATGTGGGTTAGGGCCTAAAACCTCTACTTACCTCCTGGTTTCTAACTCAAAATCAATCAATAAAACATAAAAACAGGAATTACTCACAAATGAAAGACAAAACACTCAGCAAGTTCTGTTTGAAGAGTTGAGTGGAAATATGAATTTCACGGAGCCCTGTCACGGAAGTTTTGCAGTAGTGCCACCAGCACAGGCCTTACCTGATTGAACCCCTGAGCCACAAGAGGCCAGCTAAAACAAGTAGAGAAAGGAGGAAGGACATCCCTTCCCCACTAGTGTTTTGAACACTTTCTGCATCCTACGGTAAGATCAAGTGTCACATTGTATCATTTAGTTTTGAATGACCGTGCATATCAGGCATGAGGCTTATATATACGGCAAACTTCAAAGAATGAATCTAAATTTGAATAAATTACATTTCTTTTCATAATGCATTTGGTACAGGGTCTCCCTAAGCAACTCGCACTTGTGGTGATCCACCTGTTTGCAGGCTCCCCAGTGCTGGCAAAGTAATGTCATTGACAAATCATGGATGACCCTGGAGGTCACTATGCTCAGTGCAATGCAATGAGCGGGACAGAGTAAGACAAGTGGAGGCTCCCCTATGTGTGAAATAGGAAACATTTGCCATCACAGATGCAGAGACTAGAGTGGCGGCAACCTTGGGAAGGAGAAGAGTGAGGCTGTGGAGAGCCTGTGATCCTATGCAAAGGATATAGAAGTTCAGTGGAACAGGAGAAATGAGATCCAGAGGCCCAAAGTACAATGTGGTCTCTCCAGGATGCTATCACTTAAAATTCTTTTTTAATTTTTTTTTTTATTTTTTTATTTTAGGGAAGATTCTGCAGGGTGTTCAGGGTCTCACTACTAGATCAGACTTGTAGTGACCTGCCTGTTTACAGCCTCCCAAGAGCCCCAGCTCTTATAGGCATGCATCACCATCCCCAGTCTCAAGTGCCATCTCAATGCATGGCGAGGAGGGGCAGCATGGCAGGACTGGGGATCAAACTCTGGGCCCCTGCGCTTGCTTGCAGTCGCTTTAATCCACTGAGCTATTTGGTCCATCCATCTCTTAACATTCTTAAAATAGCACATGATAAGTGTCACTTCAAAAATAATTATATGAAGAAATATATGTTAATTATCTTTTTTTAGCCATTACACAACAAATATTGTCTTAGTTACGTTTCTTGTTGCTGGAGCAAAGTACCTGACCCTCAAAGTGAAAGGAGGAAAGGTTTAGTGAGCTCACGGTTTGTAGAGGTTTCAGTCCAGAATTGGCTGGCTCTGAGGCAGGGTGCCTTGGTGGAACACGGATAGTGGAGTCTATAAGGCAGCAAAAGCCATTAGAGAGACAAGACTTTCCGTCCCTCCCAGTACATGCAGCCTAGGGCAGGTGTAGCACTCGTACCCAGAATCCCAGCTAGAACCATGCCAAACTCACTAGTGAAGTAATTGATTAATCACACACCTTTAATGCTAGCATCACACACTCTGGGTTGAGCCACCTCTGAAAAGCCTCAGGACCACATGGAGCTTTGAGGGGACATCTAGACAGAAACCAGGACGAATATATGCTATATTTCTTCATTAAAATATGTGTATCATTTATTTACAACAAATATTTGATGTATGCAAAACACATGCAAAATATTTTATCAAAGAACTTATAAAACATTGAATTTCACTTAATATAACTAGAACATGCTTTTCCCATTTACAGTTCTGGATTATTTTTAAGCCTTTTGTATAAGAGAAGAACTATTGTCTAAGAATGCATAAGAAAACATATTGCACATTTTATTAAGGTCTGTCTCACTGTGATCAGATCCTTACTAACTCTGTAACAAATATTACAGAGATCATTTGACCTTTCAGAGTATTAAATGTGTTTCCACTGTGACTTATATCATGATAGGATGTTCCACCTTGATTGTAAAGCATTTTTTGACATCTCAATAGACTATAATATTTTCCTTGAAGGAATTTTCCCCAAACAAAGGGAAATTTAAAAGAATTTCACTTGCTGGTTAAAAGTGTGTTTATTATCTTTTCTATGCAGACAAATTTTTTCCCAGCCTATTGCTGTGCTTCCAAATGCTGAAGATGTGAGATGGTGAGAAAATACTTAATAGATAGTGCAGATGTATTTAGAATCATATAACACCCTACATTCTTTATACTATAAAACTTAGGGGCTGGTGAGACAGCTCAGTGGACTGAGAGCCTGCTTAGGCAAGCACAGGGATTGGGGTACCATTCCCAGCCAGGCCTGCCCCCCCAGTGTGATCCCACCAGAGTCTTAGAGTAGAGGTGCATACCTATAATTACAGTTCTAGGGAGGCTGAGGCAGGAGCATCATTATGAGTTCGAGCTGTGTAGTGAGACCTTGTACCAAATACACAAAAACAAACAAACAAAAAATAAAATAAAATAAACTCTAGACTTTTATGATTAGAAACTTTACGGTAAAAAAAAATTTAGTTCAAATTTCTAAGAATAACTGCTCTAATTTCAGCTTCTTCTAGGGCAGTTTTCCAAAGTTTGGGGCAAGTTTATTTAACTTCATTGATCCCTGTTTTCCTTATATGTAGGAGATATCATTAGACATATTGAGCTTTCAATAGAGCTATATAACTCTCTTTTTCTTTCATATAGATTAGGCATTTTTTGAATTGAGGGCATATGTCTAATCAACCTTTTCCTAGTAACATTTTGTTTGTCTTGGCAAATAACTAATGTCTGACATAGACTTGTCATTCAATATTCGTTTGAATATATGGGATCCTTCCACGCATAAATCCATAAATGAATACTGTATTATTGAGAAATTAGGAATTCCATGTCCCCACCCAGTATCTATCTATCTATCTATCTATCTATCTATCTATCTATCTATCTATCTATCTATCTACCTATCTATCTGTCTATCTATCATCTATCTATCTTATTCAAGACATTTAACATGGAAATCACACAAAAGTCCAAGAAGGCTCAGACAGATACTTCAAGCTAATAGTCAATTTGACATCTCTTCCTGTTCTCACCCTTTGGAAGCTGCCACCTCCACTGCACTGTACCCTAGGCCCTCGACGCAGGCCAGTGCAGGACACAGCCAAGAAAGTCAGAGTTCTGTCTTAGATAGAGGCTCACAGAATGAGAAGCTGCCATGGCTGAGCCAGCTGAGGACAGTGCCAGGGGGTTGCCTCTTAGGTCTCCCTGCCACTCTGCCTGGAGCTTCTCTAGTCCCCTCTTTCTCTTTGTCTAGGTTTCCATAAGATTCTCTAATTCTTTCAGTTATTCCAGGTACTGTTGGAATGTATTGATCCCATTGGTACTATATAGTATAAAATTGTAATACTAATTTATAAACACAGCACCCTGTGAAAAACAATAAATATAAAAATTCACATGTAAGTACACGTGATACTGGCATGAAATGAATTTTTGAAAATTATTCCATGAAAATATATTTTACAAAGGAAACTATATTAATCCTTCTCCCATTTCTAAGGTGCACTGATGTCAACTAGTAAAATATAATTTTGCTCAATAATACATCTGACTTGAGGGATCGACACCCAGAGGAAGCCATGATTATTTCAAATCTCCTGTGAGTATAAATTATTTGAGCTCCTGGAGTCAGGTAAGAGATTTCTGCAAGGGAACTAAACCGCAAATGGAAGCGTGACGACGCTCTATATAAAACTGAATGTGAGCAAGCAGTGCTCAGAGCATCTATGTGCAGACTTCAGGATGAGCAGTGCTTAGACAGGGAGGCCCCTTCCTTCTGTCAGGAAGGATGGGATGAAAACACTGGAAAGTGGCAGCCTGTGATGCCTCCTGCATTCCAGACAAGTACACAGGTTTTATCTTTCACTTTTTAACTTGGATCCCAATATTTTTCTGTCCTTATAACCACTAGGAAAAATATAAGGCTGAGATACACAGATGATAGATATATAGATGATAGATAGATAGACAGATAGACAGACAAATAGATCATTTAAAGAGTCTTAGACAATAGAAAATGTAAGAAGATGTATAATTTAAAGATGTCCCTGGAGAAGTTAAAATAAGTAGAAAAAGATTTGAAAAATTTGAGAATGGAAAATTTGCAGTTTTTCCTTTCCCTAATATCAGTTAAATTTAGCAACAATTTCTGTGTGGTGAGAGAATTGCTAACTTTGTGCTTGGGGAGGAGCTTACCATATAGTATCTTTGTCAACCTCAGGGGCCTCAGAGAATGAAAAACCTGTCAATGCAATTTTTGTTCATTAAGAGCAAAGACCCTTCTTTTAACTAATTTGTTATTGTGTACGTTCATAGCAAGTGATACAATTTACACTATACCTGTGCATGTCCTTACCATAGCTAGCAATGGCGAGTTAATGAAGACAAGTTGTCTTTAATGAATGTAAGAAATTTGGATGTAACTTTGTGTATTATAAATACATGAGTCTTTGTTCCTTTAGATTCATAAAGAGCTCTTGGGATGAATGAATTTAAGTGTTTGCATGAAAATGGGAGGATAGGAGGCTAGCCCTGTCACTCTTTCGTTAATGAACACAAACTGCAATGTAAAACTTCAACTTGTGGACATTTCAGAAAAATATCCAGTCAAGAAGAAGCAGACGGTTCAACAAATTCTTCTCAGGAATCACTGTTTGGTGAATACGTGAATCTTGTCTTTCTTACCACTCCACTGGCATAAAAACAATTAATTTACATACATGCTAAATTTCACCACGAATTTCTTTTCACAGCCATAAAAGAGTTGATTGTTCCATAAAAATGAGAAACCACACTGCAGTGACTGAGTTCATCCTGCTGGGCATCCCTGACACAGAAGGCCTAGAGACCGCCCTGCTCTTCCTGTTCTCATCACTGTATTCATGCACCCTCCTGGGAAATGTGCTCATTCTTACCGCCATCTTCTCCTCCTCTCGGCTTCACACTCCCATGTATTTCTTCCTTGGAAACCTCTCCATCTTTGACCTGGGTTTCTCTTCAACTACTGTCCCCAAGATGTTATCATGTCTTGCAGGGCACCATCAAGTCATCTCTTTTCAGGGCTGCGCTGCTCAGCTCTTCTTCTACCATTTCCTGGGCTGCACTGAATGCTTCCTATACACAGTGATGGCCTATGACCGCTTTGTTGCCATATGCTATCCACTGAGATATACGGTCATCATGAACAATAAGTTTTGCTCTGTGCTGGCCATGGGGACGTGGATGGGCGGCTGTGTCCACGCCACTATCCTAACCTCCCTCACCTTCAAACTGCCTTATTGTGGTCTCAACCAGGTGGGCTACTACTTCTGTGACATGCCTGCAGTGCTGCCTCTAGCCTGTGAGGACACCTCTCTGGCTCAGAGGGTAGGTTTTACAAATGTTGGTCTTTTGACGCTTATTTGTTTATTTCTCATCCTTGTGTCCTACACTTGCATTGGAATCTCCATATTGAAGATCCGCTCAACAGAGGGCAGGCAGCGGGCATTCTCCACCTGCAGTGCCCACCTCGCTGCCATCCTCTGTGCCTATGGGCCAGTCATCGTCATCTACCTGCAGCCCAACCCCAGTCCCGTGCTTGGTGCCATAATTCAGTTGTTGAATAATCTTGTAACTCCCATGCTGAACCCACTGATCTACAGCCTGAGGAATAAGGATGTAAAATCAGTGCTGAAGTGTGTATTTCTGAAGGGAAAATGGGCTCTTTAAATCAAGTGAGTGTATTGGTTGCAACAACAAAGACTAAATCTCAGTTTTTTAGGACAACTGTCACGAGGAACTTGTAACTTACAGAAACCCTCTATCTCATTGATTTAAAATATATGACTGCTTTTCAATTTCCTTATGCATTATAATGAAAAACATATGGAAACTTTTTTTTGGTAGACGTTTCATTGATTGTTTCTTATTTTTTGTTTTGTTTTAAAGAGTAAAAACAAATAGCAGAAACTAAGACAGAAACAGAGTGACAA
>PVKN010037391.1:0-11252 GCA_004027915.1 Capromys pilorides
TTGTCTGTATGCTGTAATATGGTAACCTGACATTTTCATCTTGTGTTAAATCTGATTTTTTTTTTTTTTTTTTTTAAATTGTGCTAAGGGTCAGATCCAGGGCCTCATGCTTGCTTACCACTGAGCTGAGTCACAAGCCATTTCTGTTTTGTTTTGTTTTGTTTTGAAGAATGGAACTAGAATTGGAAATATATCCGCAGCCATTTTTATTTTGCATTTTGAGGTCAAATCTTACTAAGTTACCCATGTTGGACTCAAACTTGCTGTCTTGCTGCCTCAGTTTCCCTAAATGCTGGGATTACAGGCACATGTGCCATCTACCTAGTATCTTTTCTGGTTCTGGGGGTAGGTTTTTATTTTACTTGATCAGGTTATATTTGATGTATTCTATAATTTGAGTGTTTTCACTTAATATAGTATGAGGTACATTTCTTAGCAGTATAATCGGTCTTTTAATGCTTTTTAACCAATATGTAATATTCCGTTATAGATATAATCATTTAATTTTTTTAATGTATTTAATACAGGGTCTCACTACACAAGTCAGACTGACGTTGATCTTCCTGTTTTCAGCCTCCCAAGTACTGGGATTACAGGCACACACCACCATGCCCAGTCTCTTAACTTTTTTCTTTCTTTTTGAGCCAGGGAGATAGCTCCATGTCACAAGTGCCTGCCTGGCAAGTGCAAGGTCATGAGTTTGAACCCTGGTCCCACCAAAAAAAAAAAAGAGAGAGATGGAATCTCACTGTGTAGTTTAAGCTGACCTGGAACTCAGTATATAGTCCAGCCTTGCCTGGAGCTCATAGCCATCCTCCTGCCTCAGCCTCCCAAGCACTGAGATTACAGGCATGCATCACCATACCTGGCTATAATTACTTAGTCATTTCCTTACTGTTGCATATTTAGATTGTTGGCAGTTTTTCACTCTTACAAACACCACATACACTGACAAGTCTTTATACATAAGTTCTTGTAGCTGGGCATGGTAGTGCATACCCTGTAATCCCAGCACTCAGGAGGCTGAGGTAGGAAGATTGCTTTTAGTTCCTAGGCTACATAGTAAGTTCAAGCCTAGTCTAAATTACATAGCGAGACCCTGTTTCTTATGTTGAACATAGCGGGCGCCTTCACATCATACCAGTCTTTTTTAGAAAATGAGTCAACCACTTTCTTCTTGGCTCCTTTTTTGCTGCCTTTTGTAAGGCGCTTGTTCTTGCCTACCGCCGTGGTGCTGCTCAGATAGCCACAAGGGTGAGACCCTGTTTCTAAAAGCAAACAACAACAACAAAAATAAGTTCTTGTAAATAATCCTAGATATGAAATTACTTGTCAAAAATAATTATTTTAATTTTTAAAATCTCTCTTTGATAACATTGTTGAAATTCAAATAAAGCAAAAAGTAATTTGCCCAAGTTCTTTTTTTTTGAACAGGGTCTCACTATACAGTTCAGGGTGGGCTTGAGCTCACTTTGTAGTCTATCCAGGCTGGCCTTGGTTCTCCTGCCTCAGCCTTCCAAGTGCTGAGAATATAGGCATGTGTCCCTATGCCTGGCTTTTCCCCAAGTTCTTCTAAGCCACAACATTCATATCCTGAGATGTTTTTCTTATGTACTAATTTTTATAGTTGAAATTACTATTATTTTTTTAAAGTTTATTTTATTTTCTTAAACCACGTTTATTTGTGTTATGGCCGGCTCAGCCTTCCCTGGGGGCTGGGGGGCGGCGCAGCATGTAGTGCCTAAGATCGAGCTGCAGTCCCTGCAGTGGCCTAAACTTCCCAACGCACGCGCTTTAGACTGCTAAGCCATCTCACCAGCCCTATAGTTGAAATTATGATAATTATTTAATTTTAAGAATATACTGAAAAAGGGCAAGAGAGATAGCTCAGTGGTATAAGCGCCATGCCTGACAAACGTAAGGTTCTGAGTTCAATCCCTGGTACCAAAAACAAGAGAATATATTGAAAAAAAAATGTTGGATGTTTATGAAGAGAAGCAGATAGTCTGATTTTTTAAGGAACTCAGCAAACATAGTTGTGTTGGAGCTCAGTGGTAGAGTGCCTACTTAGCGTGCTGGCGGGTCTGGATTGAACCTCCAGCTTTAGTGCTGCAGGAAAGAAGGGAGAAAGACAACATAGATATTGGAAATTTGGGGTGCAACAGAGGCTTCTGGACTGGTCACCAGTTTGCCTTTTGACCTTAAACAAATGAGTTGCCTTCTCTAGGCATAAACTGACGATAGTACTAGGTCTTCTTTTTTTTTTTTTTTTTTGCAGAACTGGGGATTGAACTCAGGCCCTTGTGCTTGCCAGGCAAGCACTTATTCTACTGAGCTATCTCCCCAGTCCCCAATACTAGCTCCTCTTGGCCCTTATCATCTTCTCTAAGGCAAATAGTCACCAACATCCTTGAGCGTAGGAATAGCAAATAAACCCTGGAGCCTGGCAAGCTTGGGTTTGAAACTCACATTCCTTGCTTTTTAACCTAGAGCAAGTAACCTTACTTTCTGAATTTCGGTTCCCTCATCTGCAAAGTGAGTTGATGAGTGTAGTGTTCAGGCTGCGGAGCTGTGTACAGAGGAGTTCTGAGGACACATCACATGGCACATATATATATTTTTTTCTCCCTTTTGATCTTTTTGAGACAATCTCACTGTGAGGTTCAGGCTAGCCTTGAGCTCACTTTGTAGCCCAAGGTGGTCTTGAACTCCCAAGGACCCTCCTGCCTCAGCCTCCTGAGTGCTGGGATTACAGGAGAGTGCCCCATAAAGCCCAGCTTACATGGCCCATAATTGATAAGGGAGCAGTGGGCTCATTCCCTGGGCGTCCATGAGGTGGTCCCCTGCATCTCTGATGTCCTGGAATACATGCTGTCAGCTGTTTGCTAGGAGAAGCGAGGCATCTTATCGCTTCCCTCCTTCTGATGATGCTATCCCTCCAATAGGGTGGGGAGCAGCTTCTAGGAGTGGAAGGTGAGTAATGCTGTGGGGCTCTTTTCATCCAGGTATGATGACTATGATTATGGGGAGGTGAACCAACTCCTAGAGCGGAACCTCAAGGTCTATATCAAGACCGTGGCCTGCTACCCAGAGAAGACCACCCGGCGGATGTACAACCTCTTCTGGAGGCACTTCCGTCACTCAGAGAAGGTAGCACCCTGGGAGGGAGGAGCAGGGTGGAAATAGATGGGCTTGGCTAGGAGAGAGGGAACAGGGCAGGCCCCAGAGTCTGTCCTGCCAGGGGGACACTGTGTACCTGTTGTTCTGAGTGTGATTTCAGAAGCCATTTACTCACCTGGGAAGTAGGAATGTGGGTCCTAGCTCCCCGTGATGTCTTCATTGGCAGCCTAGTGGACCAAGGTTCAAATTGCAACACCGACACGGTAGCATCGTGACATGGGGCAGGTCACTTTGCTTCTCTGAGCTTTTCTGCTTTCTAGTGAGAATAAACACTCCCTGTATTTCAAGGCTGTCAGAAGAGTGAAATTAGAAGATAGCTTTAAACCCCTGAACCTATGTAGGTGCCAGGTCATGGTCACCTTTGTTTTAGCTCTGTGGGATGGAAAGATGGGACTTGCTGGGAAGAAAGTGCTGAAAATTTGTCAGCGCTCACTGCACCCGTGTATTTGGCAAAGGTTGGGCCCTATCTGTGGGGATTAAGAAGGGCTAGCTGAGGGGCCAAAGGTCGTGGCAATCTAGGAGGGATGCAGAACACTTAGCAACAACTCCTGGTCTGTGTCTCAGGTCCACGTGAACCTGCTGCTCCTGGAAGCTCGCATGCAAGCCGCCTTGCTCTACGCCCTCCGCGCCATCACCCGCTACATGACCTGACTCCCTCCCACGCAGGACCCACCCCCGGAGCAGCCACCCTGGGGCATCCTCCTCCCTGCAAGGACTGCTCTGTCTGGAGACAGACCCAGGACCCCTTCTGTCCCACACCCGAGCACCCCACCATGGGGGTGGGCTTGTGAGATACGCAGCCCCTGACTGTACTCTCCTCTCCTCCCTGGAATGGACAGAATTGTTGCACTGACTCTGGGATCTCAGCTCACCCCATGGGACCTGGAAGAGGACTAGGAGATCCCAAAGGCCGTGCCCTTCTTCCTTTCCCTGCCTCCAGAGGCAGAGATAACAAGAAGGGGAATGGACCACCCTCAGACCTACATGCCAGTAGCCCAGGCCCCAGGCACCATGAGTGCCATGGCCTTCTGGGACTGGAAAGTCACTGGCTGGCCTCTGTAGGAGAGAGGCACAGCGCTCCAGGGCCTCAGCACTCCAGGCAGCGTGGGCTTCCCTCCCCACCTCATCCTCATGTTGCATTACCTCCCACCTGCCATTCACCCATCAATGTGAAAGTCAGGGTCACAGCTGGCCTGTGCGCCCAGTCTGTCAAAAGCCTTTTCTGTTGGGCCGCCCGCAAGCCCTCTGTTCCATGGTAGCCCAAATCCTACTTCAGTTCTTTACCTCTTTACCCCTGTAACCTTGTCTCCCACACCCAGTGGTGTGAGACTATAGGCAAGGGGCCAAACACATCCAAAGAGCAGACTATCTGTAGAGGAGGAGCCTCTGTCAGCCACTCTGCCTTCTGAAGAGGAGGGAAGATTTAAAGATAAATAATCTGTACTTGGGTCCTCTGAAACCAGACCTCCTCAGGGCCTCACCTTTGAAATACGGTCAGTGCCTCTGAGAAGAGGGAGGTTCTGGGCTCCCCAGGCTACAGTGGCTGTTACCATAACCCTCTTGTCCCCAGGGGATATGCTAAGGAGTTGGCAAAAAAGGGTTGAATCTTTATAGAGTCCAGGGAGGGAAGCTAATGCCAGGTTCCGGTTTGGTTCCTGCCACTGATTCAGCAGCTGTGACCACGCTGCCAAACCCCCTTGACCATCACACTTGCAGACTGAGGGGTAGCTTGTGTTTTTTTGTTTTGTTTTTGGCGGGACGGGTTCGAACTCACAGCCCTGCACTTGCCAAGCAGGCACTTGTGCCACGGAGCTATCTCCCTGACCCCCTGCGAGGTAGTTTTTGAGTTTGCGCACATCTCGTGCTCTGTCCTGGGATCTCAGGCCAATAACAAACTGATTTTTTTTTTTTTTTTTTTAGTGTTATGGCTGGCTCAGCCTGCCCTGGGGATGGGGCTGGCGCAGTATGTGGTGCCAGGGATCGAACCGCAGTCCCTGTGGTTGCCTAAGCAGGCGCTTTAGATTGCTGAGCCATCTCGCCAGCCCATAAATGATTTTTTTTTTTTATAAGGTTATGAAGGCCCCTGGGGACCTCCCTTCCTGTAGTCCATCTCCTGGCTGCCTTTGAAGAACTTCTCACCCATCCTAGCTAGCATCCCTCCCTTCTGGAGTTTAGGTGGAGTGCTCAGAGACAGAAGCAGCTAAGGACTGACCCTGAGCACTTTCTGCAGCCAACAACTGTGAATTGCGACTTCCCTCACCCTAGGCGCAGCAGATGTCTCCTCCCAGCCCGAGGAGCCTGAGAGAGGCAAGGGCACCATGCCGATGCCTCTCCCCCAGGTGGCAGGAAAGGAACCTGGCCACTGTGCCACATTTCATACCCATGCAGGCATGGGGAAGCGACTGGTGGCCCACCCCCCCAGGCCTAAGAAAGCCCTCCCTGCAAAGAAGATTGGCGGGAGAGGAAGGGTCCCAGCACGGGGGTGTGAGTTCTACAGGGGACCTAATGACTGTCCCCAGGGTGGGTGGGAAGGGGTATCCAGTGTTAAAAATGTTGAAACCTTTGACGTTGCTATGGGTTGTGTGTGATGAGAAATAAAAGTTCACTGAGGTTTTGTTTTGTATTCCTTGTTAATGGGCTGTTTTTCTAATTTCCTGAAGGTCAGGGTTGACCTTATAGCACAAGCCAGGAGCTATGACTGGATCGTGGACTGGGCATGACAGCCTCTGCCCGGCCAGGTTCTTGTGCCCAGTGATTGAAGCATTGGAATTGTCTCTCGAGTGTCCAGCTCCCCCAGCCGTCTCTGGTTGGTCTCAGCATTGTGGAGTAATAATGACTTTGTTATTCTTCTGACAAAACTCCTGGCTCCATTTCTGTGAATCTGCAGTAATTCTTTAAGAGAAGACATGAAACGACGCTGCTGAGGCTACATGGGTCATTGGAGGAGCCAAGCTCCAAGCTGAGGCCTGTGACCCTGAGGCTTTGACAGCACACCTGGCCTTTTCTACCACAGGACACCAGTGCCAGGAGGAGGCTGCTTAACAGCCTAGAGATTTCCTCTTGTGTCCCCCACTCCATTCCATCATGATCGCCCCGTTCATCCCTTTCCAGGCATAAGGAATCCGATGCAGACTGCCCTTGCCATTTATAGCTAAATGTCCATGACCACATTTCTTCACTTCCCTGGGCACCGGAAACTAGTGAGATGGTAGGGAAACCACATCAGGACTGAAAGCTGAGACCTGCCAGTTTCCTGTTAGCTCTGAATCCTGTGGTCATAAACCAAAAGGCTGGTCTCCAGGAAGCCTTCTGTGAGGGAGTGACTCCTTGCAGCCTTGTCCCTTGAGGCCCCTTCCCCATCCTGCAGTAGTCCTGTGCTTGCTTTTCCTTCTAGATCATCTGAGGGGAGATGAGAAAAAAAGCAAACCAAAACTGGAGTGCAAAGCTTGGATACTGGCCCTGACTTAGACACCTACTAGCCTAGGAGGGCGAACTCATTTCCCTGTGCTTCAAATTTCCTCAGCCATAAAACTAGGGATAAAACATTTTCATTTCTCTTCTGGGCAACTTTTTTGTATTTTAGGGAAGGGTCTACAGGGTGTTCAGGATCTCACCATTAGATGGGATCGTAGTGATCCACCAGTTTACAGCCTCCCAAGAACTGGGATTTCGGGCATGCCCCACTACCCTGTCTCAGTCATAGACTCAGTGCGTGCCCCGGAGGCAGGGCCAGCATGGCAGGCTCTGGACCCCCCTCCTTTAATCTGCTGAGCTATTTGGCCAGTCCCAGGTAACATTTCTAGAAAGGTGACTGACAGTGCCTGTGTGGCAAGCACAGGGTCCTGAGTTTAGTTCCCAGTACAAAAGAAAACCTTGAAAGGTGGCTGTTGGCAAATGTTTTCAAATTTAATCTTTCACAATAGCCTTTTTTTAAAAAATTGTATTTAAATAAATATCCTGCTTTTTTTTTGTTTTTTTTGTGGAATCAGGGATTGAACTCAGGACCTTGCACTTGCCAGGCAGGCATTTGTGCCCCTGAGCTATCTCCACAGCCCCTATACAATAGCCCTTTGAGAAAGCGTTCTGGGTCCCATTTTACAGATATGAAAATGAATCCACAAGTGAGAATCCAGGGTATATTAACTAAGTAATTAGACCCTGGCTCCCATTCCAGCTTTGACATTTAACATCTGTGTGAGTGTGGGCAGCAAGCTACAACTTTAGTTTCTCTTGGAATAAAATTATTACCTAGGGTCACAGGAAGGGTGTGAAGATTAAATAATGCATGAAAGCCACCAGCACACCTTGCTCTAATGAGGTGTTCAGAATTTGCCCAAGATCAAGCCTTGAGGTTGAATTAGAACCCCTCTCCGTCTGATTCCAGAGTTCTTTGTATTGGGTAGCATTTGTGCCCCCAGACTGCCTATGCCTTCAATCTGCTCTTTTGTTGTTGCTGTCGTTTAGTACCAGGAATCAAACTCTGGACCTTGCGCTTGCCAGGCAGGCATTTATGTTACTGAGCTATAGTCCTAGCCCCTGTTTGTTTTGTTTATTTCTCATGTTGAGCTCAATTTGTACAAATTCTGCAGTCCAGATAGCATCGAACGAATCTCTTTTAGATTTCTGCAGCACCTGGACACATTATTGATGCAGGGTGGAGTTTGAGAGGGGTTGTTAGGGGCTTGAGTTTGTTTTTAGCTTCTGAGCATTGCTGAGTAGAGAACAGCCACGTTAGTCATCCCTGTGGGTTCCAGGCCCTCACCAGAGCCCTGAGGCAGGTGGATCTGGAAAAGTGCCGCACACACCTTTTCTGTCTTAGAATCTCCTAGAGGACCATCTTTTACAGCCTCCCTGGTGTTCTTTCACTCAACAGATGTTGTGTACCTAATATGTAACGTGCCCTGGAGACAGAGATGGGGAGATAGGCACGGTTCCTGCTCTCTTGGGATTTACTGTCAAGTGCAGGGGACAGATAGTGGATCATTACTCAACTAATGATTTGCATTACTGTTGTGATGGACAGCCTGAGGAGAGATACGCGATGCTCCTGGGGCGCTGACAACTTAGCAGTGGAGTCTGCTCTTCTGAGAAGATGGAACACAACCAGGGAGGCGCTTGTGGCTTGCTGGTTCTGTGGAATGGTTCAGAAACTGCTCTTCCGGGTTCCTCAGTAGGGGGTGCTTTGCTACGCAACCCAGGCTGTGGCATTCATTCCTCACATTTCCTGTCTGGAAACTGCCCTGTGTTGAAGAGTCACAGTTACACCTCCTCCAGGCAGTCTGCCTCCAATGCCTAGTTGGTGGGAAGGAAGAATACAGAGAGGGCTGGGGATGTGCTCAGTGGCATAAGCACATGCTTGGCAAATGTAAGGTCCTTAGTTCGGTCCCTAGTACTGCAAAAACAAACAAACATGATACAGAGGCCTGACCTCTTTGCCTCGATTTGCAACAAACCACCCTGAAAAATCACTCTAGTTCTAGCACCTCATTTCCTTGGGTTCTAGAACCTTCCATTGTAACTCAACTTCTCCTTTGGTCCAGTCTCGCTTTGAACTATCTATGATACTTTCCCAATAATCCTCCTGTATGCAGGTTTCCATTTCAGAATCTGCTTACCAGGGTCCTTGATTTGAGACTCTTATTATGGATGGTGAAATTGAAGACTAGAGACAGGCAATGACTTGCTTGAGATCCCATAAACCTAAAATTTTGGCTCTTCAGTTCTCTGGCATATGTGTCATACCCAGGGCCAGTGCCCTGCCTTTCTCTTGCTGAGCCCAGAGGCAACAGTAGCAGTGACCAGAATATGTTCTGAACGCCATGGCTGGAGACCGTGCCCAGCGTGCTCCATCTTCTCTTGTTGGACTCTGATGCCCATGATCCTTAGAAAGCACATGTCTCAGCAGAAAAACATGTAGCAGCAGACATTTTTTCTTCCTGTGTCCAAATCACCTCTTACTTCATGGTGGTTTCCTGTTGGGGTGGGACAGAGGGAGTTGAGCATCTGTCTCACACCTTTTTTTTCCTCTGAATTCCTGGAGATTGAGCCCAGGACTTTCACGCTGAGCTACATATTCAGCCTTTTTTATTTTTTATTTTGAGACAATGTCTTACAGAGTTGCCAAGTTGGGCTCAATCTTACATTCTTCTTCCGCAGCCTCCCTGAGTGCTGAGATTATAGGTGTGTATCAGCACACGTGGTTCTCTCTCTCTCTCTCTGTTTTGTTTTATTTTTTTTTTTCTTGAGACAATGTCTTGCTGTGTAGTTTAGGCTAGCCTTGAATTTACTGTGTAGCCCAGGCTGCCCTCAAACTTACAGTAATCCTCCTGCCTCAGTCTCCCAAGTGCTTGGCTTATGCTACATCTCAGTTGTGAGTGTCAAAAGCCATAGGTCAAATCCTTTTTTCTTTGTTTATACATCATCAAGTTCTTCCTCTGTCTAGATGCTCCTAGAAGATAGCACTACAGCCATCAATTAAACATGGGCCATGCCAGCAATCCCAGCACTCAGGAGGCTCAGGCAGGAAGATCATTGGAAGTTTGAGGCCATCTTAGGCTACATAGTGAGTTCAAGGCCAGCCTCAACTACAGAGTGAGACCCTGTCTCCAAAAAAAAAAACCTCATAGAAAACAAAAAGCAAACAAACAAACAAGATGAAACATGGGCTGTAAAGTCCTGAGGAGTAGGATGCACATTACACAAATATACTGGTGATAAGCCCTGGAGAAATAAAAAGCACAAGGAGCAATGTGAGAGCTCAGTTTACCCTGGACCTGGAAGAGAAATGATCAGCGAAAGAAGCGGGGAAGGAGAGAGGGCAGAGGAGAGCGTACAGGAAAAGATTTGGAGCAAAAAGGGGAACCCAGCCTTGCACAGAGGTAGCAGGGAGAACAAGAGGAAGGCTGAGGTCCGAGGAAGCCTCGGTGGACCAGGCAGAGCCTTGCAGAGCACAGCAAACGTTTTGGACTTTAATCCCTGGCACCACAAGCCATGCCAGCCCCGCCCCTGGGGCACGCTGAGACGGGCGATTGAGACGGGTGTGGTGGCACGCACCTGTAATCCCAGAACTTGGGAGGCTGAAAACAGGAGGATCACTATGAGTCCGATCTACATAGTGAGACCCTGTAGACCTTATACTAAATACATTTTTAAAAACAATTTTTTTTGGACTTTAGCCTGGGTGTATAACTCAGGGATAAAGGGTTTGCCTCGAATGTGCCAGACTTTAGAAAAAAAAAAAATGTCTTTATTCTATAGGCAATGGGAAGTCTTCAAAGGAGATGTTGTTGTTCATTACAAAACAAATCATATTTATTTATTAGAGGAGGGAGTGGGAAAAGTCCTAAGACTTATTCAGGCATGCCTGTGTGTGAGGTTTCCCACGAGTCACCTCCCTGGTGAGATCTGTTTCAATCCTCTCCTGGTCTCCTCTGTAGTAAAGCCTATCATTGGCTCCATTTCTCAGATGGGCCTAATGGAACCTCAGAGCCACAGCCCCTCACGCAAACTGATTTCTCTGGTTCCCCACCTCACCAAGGAGACTCTTTCTCTTTGTTTTTCTTCCAGTGTGGGAAACTGAACGAAAAACCTTATACTCAGTAGGCAAGAGTTCTGCTGCTGAACTATACCCCATCTCCTGAAGGCTTTTTTTTTCCCCCACGAAGACTATAATCATCTTCCCAGTTCACAAGCCACAGGGAGGGAGGGATTTTTGTGTGGCATGTTCTGTTTTGTTGACACAGTAGGGACAGAGGAAATAGGTGTGGAGTCCATGTTGATGTCCACCACAAGGCCTGGTCTGGGGCTGGCCCCAGCGAGCAGCGCTCCGGATTTCGCAGCCGCCCTACACTGCTGACTCGGCTCTACTCCACCTGCCTTTCCCTGCCTGGCTTGTCACAGGGCCACCACTCAGACACTCAGCGTCAGCCTAGTGTCAGGGAAAGAGCTTGGACTTTGGAACCAGACAGCCAGGGCTCAAATCTGAACGCAAGTCCATCTGGAATGAGACAGTGTATAAATAAACAGGGCCACCCACCTGCGTGACCTTTAGTAACTTTCTTTAATTTCCTCAT
>PVKN010037392.1:0-11255 GCA_004027915.1 Capromys pilorides
CTTGACTCCAGCTGAAGACCTAGAGCTTATAATAACACCTCCCACAGGTCCAAATGAAGGTCTAGACCCCATGACAATGTCTTGTGCAGACTTGTTTCACGGATCTGTGCTGGGAAGGCCCAAAGATCAGTGGTGGCAGCAAGAACGTCTATGCCAGCGGGATGAAGGGTCTGCGCTAGCAGGCTGAGGGATCGGCAGTGGAGCCAGAAAGCAGTGCTCATGGTAAGGACCAGAGCTCCCCCAAGGGTTCCACAGCCGTCCTCAGCACCAGTGGTGTCCTGAGCTCCTCCAACAGTGAGGAAAGCGAGTTCCCACCAGGAAAGCCTATGTGATGAGTTTCTCCAGGAGACACTGCACCACCTTCTCCTTCGGAGCCAGGAAACAATGATGTTCAAGATGAGGACCAGAGCTCCCCCGCAGAATGAACTGCAGCCATTCTCTGCAACAAGAAGGTCTTGAGCTCTTCCTTTTATGGGAACAACCAAATCCACCAGGAAAGCCAGCTTGACAAGATCCTCCAGCAGAACAGCCCAAGAGAACCTGAAGCTTTCAAGAGCTCCTCAACAGCTGCCCTAACAGCCTTGCTACAACTTCTCCAGCTCTGCTGCTCCTGCTGCTGGCAGCAGTCCTCATGTGTCCTGCACACCCGGCACCATGCTGATTCAGTTAAGCTGGGTGTAACAAGTGGACCACTGGTCCACTGCATAGACTAAACTAGAAGCAACTTAAGGACAAATTCCCTCTTTCGAATAGTTATTAGATGAACTCTTTTTCATTGTGGAAATTCAAAACTGTTGAATTAATTTTAAAAGTTAATTAATAAGCTTAAATGAAGCCTTCTATCCCTGATCTTACATCCTTTTGGGGTTAGAACTTTATGTCTATTTTCAAATTGCTCCCAAACATGTATTACTTTTTTCAAAAATATAAAAGTGAATGGCTGAATATAGGGAAAGTCTTCACTAAGTTGAAAAACACACGGTTTCTATTTTTAGTTTGCTTTGAAAATGACAAATTGACTCATGAATAAACATTCATAATGCTAGAAATATTTTAAAGAGAAGAACACACCTAATAAAGTAAACCCAGCCATTCAGAGTACCTTGAGTGGGCTGACTTTGGGTAATTCCTTGTGATGGGATACGAGACACTGAGCAGAAAATGAAAAAATGGGCTGAGGCTGCCTGGTAAAAGGAGAGAGCATTGGGCCAGGAGTCCACACTTGGAATCTATTTCTTATTCAGAAGCCCACCTTCTGTGCCTAAGCCGTCACTTCTAGAAACGGGAGGATAGGACAGATCACTTGTAAAATTTCTTCTGCTCACTAAATTGCCAGTGGAAGGAAGGAAGGAAGGAAGGAAGGAAGGAAGGAAGGAAGGAAGGAAGGAAGAAAGGAGTAAATGGATGGAGGGGGGAGGAGGGAAAGAGAAAGAAGGGAGAGAAGGAAATTAGTTTTGAATTAATAGTGGTTAAAAGGTGAAAATCTGTGAAACATTCAATAATAGGGGAATGGTTGGTTGTCATCAGCTCCATGGAGTATCCTGCTCAAGATCCTATGGACTGGATAAACTGACCATGAACACAATAATCTAAACAGTGAACCCACCTGAGACCTGTACTGATTGAAATGACTGCAAGCGATGCCCATTTTCTCTTAGAAATAAGCTGGTTATTTACCCCTTAAGGGCTTGGCATCCACCCCTTGGGGCTCTTCTTCAACTTCCCAACTGGAACCCAGGTACTAAACAGTAGCGCCTCTGGTTGCTGCTCCACTAAATCAAAAAGAAATGATGCAGATACATATTTCTTATTCCATATGTCTCATCCAATTTTAAATTTCAATGTTGTCTCTGTCTCTGTCTCTCTCCTCTCCTCTCCTCTCCTCTCTGTCCTCTTCTCTTCTCTTCTCTTCTCTTCTCTTCTTTCTCTTCTCTTCTTTCTCTTCTCTTCTTTCTCTCCTCTCCTCCTCTCTCTTTCTCTCTCTCTCTCTCTCCCTCCCTCCCTCCCTCCCTCCCTCTCTCTCTCTTTTCTGTTACTGGAGATTGGACTCAGGACCTCATCACATGACAGGCAAGTGCTCTACTACTAAACTCTATCCCCATCCCTTTTTTTTTTTATTTTGAGACAGAGCCTTACTATGGTGCCCAGATTGGTCTTAAACTTTCAATCCTCTTGCCTCAGCATCCAGGAAGCTGGGATTTCGGGCATGCACCGCCATGTCTAGTTCTCAATGCTCTTTGCAGAAAACAACAACAATCCTTCTATTCCTTTCTCTTTTTTCCATTCCATTTTCTCTTTATATACAAGGTTTTATCAAAACTACTAAAATATAAAAGAAATACTTAATTCAAAAGCTGGGATGGAAGCTGATCTGGGATATAGACGAAGGAGGCGTCTTCAAAGCGTGTGTTTTTTTTTCTCAAGGCAAAATGTCTGACTCACAACAGATTTTTATAAAGAAGAATATAATATTGGAAATATGAAATTTGAACCTCACAAAAAATAAAAAGGACAAACAATACCCAAATTAATGCATCAGCTTATGAGTGGTGATATGCGAGATGATTAAAATTCTCCTCTTTTTGGAACTAGGGAATCAACCCGAGGACACTTTACCACTCTTCAGTACTTTCATTTGTATTTCAAAGCAGAATCTTACTAAATTGCCCAGGTTGGTCTCTACCTTATGACCCTCTTGCCTTATGCTCTTGTGTGTCTAAGATTACGAGTGGGCCCTACCATGCCTGGCAAAATTTTTCTTTTCTTTTTAATATTATGGCTGGCTCAGCCTGCCCTGGGGGTGGGGCTGACACAGCATGTGGTATTGGGGATCGAACCACGGTCCTTGTGGTTGCCTTAGCTTTCCTAAGCAGGTGCTTTAGACCACTGAGCCATCTTGCCAGCTGTATTTTTTTTTTTTTTTTGCGGGACCAGGGTTCGAACTCACAACCTTACACTTGCCAGGCAGGCACTTGTGCCATGGAGCTCTCCTCAGATTCCTTTTTTTAATTTATGTATTTGCTACAGGGTCTCACTATGCAGGTTGGACTCGTAGTGATCCTCCTGCTTTCAGCCTCCTCAGCACTAGGATTACAGGCACGTGCCACCATACTCAGTCTCGCTGACTGGCTCAGTGCACCTGGGGGCAGGGCCAGTGTGGCATATGGCACCAGGGATTGAACCCTGGTCCCTGCATTTGCCTAAGCAGGTGCTTAGTCACTGAACTATCTAGCCAGCCCAAAATTCTTCTTTTCAAAACAAAAATAAAAATTTCTTCTCTTATTTTTCTGTGCTAGGGCTGGTAAAATAGATCAGTGGCCTAAAGCACCTGCTTTGTTTAAAAAAGTACCTACTTAGGCAAGCTTAGGCAACCACAGGGACTGAGGTTTGATCCCCAGCACCACGTGCTGCGCCAGCCCCAACCCAAGGCAGGCTGAATTGGCCACAACAAATAAATACATAAATTAACAACAACAACAACAACAATAATAATAATAATAAATACTCTGTGCTAACTAAACTTCCTGTGTGTGTGGGAGAGACAGAAAGACAGACAGACACAGAGGTAGAAATTAGTGCCGGGGTTCCTTACAGTGGCCCTCCTTGGCACAGCTGTGCTTCCTAGTCCTCTGAGGATTTGGAGTTGTTTTCTGGTCCCAAAGCCTAGCTTGGCTGTCTACAAGCCCCACCCTGGCTCTCCCAGGTGACCACTTCCCACTCGGGTGAGCACAAATAAGTCTGTCATTTTTGGTTCCACTTGATTTCCACATTCCCCTCTGGCTGGCTGCCATGGAGTCGATTTCGGCAACCATCATACTGGTTCCCATGGATACCCGCCACTCCCAGACAGGCAGCTGTTTAGAGCAGATGGCTGCCACCACTGGGTGGGGAATAGGCTGAAGGGAAACCTGAATTACCCAGCACTCTGCATACTTTTGTTCATCTCAACACGCGCACACACACACACACACACACACACACGCGTGCGCGCACACACACACACACACACAGATTGTGCTTAGCTCTAGTCTTCACAAGGAACTCATAACAATTCATATATTGCAAATACTACAACAGTGGCCAGTGTCTGCGCAGCACCTCCCATCTGCCAGACAATGACTCCACATTTTGCATATAAGGAGAAGAATAAAATTTACCAGGACAATCCAAGGAACTTAAGTTTTTCTGGTTCCATTCAATAATGAATGCTTGGAGTCAAACATAATGAATGTCTGTAGACCGTGTGCAAACATAATCTTAGAAGAATATTTACATTTCAGGCTCCTGGAGGAATGAAATTGAGGATCAGGGACTTGCAGTGACTTCATGAAGTCACACAATAGCAAGTGGGAAGGCTGGCATTTGGAAGGCAGCTCTGCTCACCATTATACCACCAGTGTGAAGGCTGGTGTCTGAACTGAGATTTCCTGATCCTGAGATATTTGGTTAACCCACTCCACCGTGGCTACTGGATCAGTGGCTGTGGCTACAACAGTCTTCCCTTATTTGTGAGGGATGTGCTCCATGGCTCCCTGGATGCCTGACACTTAGATAGTAGCAGCTCTGTACATACTGCCTTTTCCAGTATATGCATGCCCATGATAAAGTTTAATTTTGAAATTAGGCACAGTAAGAGAATAACCAGAATAACTCATAACAAATTATAATGTCTCCACCCTTATGCTTTGAGGCCATTAATAAGTAAAATAAAGGTTGCTTAAATGCAAGCAGCTCTGTGATGCCTTGGCAGCTGATCCAGTAACTTCGGCATCTATAAGTGACTTATGGGCCGGTCACATCCACAGCTCGGATGTGTTGGAAAAAGAGATGCCTCACATCCTGAGTAAGACAGAGGGACAGTATGAGAACCCATTACACTTCTCAAAATAGCATGAAGTTTCAAACTTATAAATTATTTATTTCTAGAATTTTCTATGCAATGTTTTTGAACAAAACTTGATTGTAAATAACTGAAACTATGGAAAAGGAAGACCTAGGAACAAATTTCTCTTGTGCTCCTCAGAGCATTTCCCTGTTCCACCACCAATCCTGGCCCTAAAAACCTTCATTTTAAAGCATTCATGCTTGCTTAGACTTGCCCACTCCATGATAATGGCCACTACCAGTGTCACTGCCACTGTCACTACCATTGCTACCATCATCGCCACCACCATTACCAAAGCCATCACTATCACCAGGACATCATAGTCATATCCCAAAACCTAGCTTAGTATCTTATTTGTTGGAGGAGCTCAATAAATATGAGTTGAGTAAGTGAGTGAATGACTAGAGAAATACTTTCTGCATGAATTCCTTCACCAGAGATTCTAACAGTGCTTTAAAGTACCACCTTCTCACCAACGCAATTGGGATTAAGGCAATTTGGATGTACTGTAAGGCTTCCTAGAATGATGGTGTTACATTAGATTCTTAGCCAGAATCACCATGCCTCTTCCAATTTTCAGTTCACCTTTGGCCAACTCTGGAGAAATTCTGGATCATGGCACCTTTGAAGAGCTATGATCCCCTCATGGTAGAGCTTCTCTGTGCCACTCTTGGATGCTGGCTCTAGGTAGACTGAGAGTACCTCCCTGTGCATATTTTAGTACTATTTATTCCTTGCCTATTAGTTTCCAAATCCTTGTTCTAACTCCAGGGAAACCCCATTCAAAATGATCATAATAGCCAGGAACTAATATTGTTTCACATTAATAAATTCTGTACCTTGTATTCTTGGTTGCTATAAGAGATGGCTTGGCTACCCATTACATATGAAGACAAAGAGACTCCTACATGCACACCAGCTTCCTGCTGTTTTCAATTGTAAGGAAACAAGACTGACTATGTTCCTTGGGAAGAATAAGTGATGTGCTCAACAAGGCACAGTCAAACCAAACATTCTCAGGCACTCTGTCTAGGAGGTTATTTGTTTCTTAAATACAGAGTCTGAAACATGGTAGCACCAAATTCTGTCCTCAGTAACATAGATCAGAGATTGGTAAACTATAATCCTTAGGCTAAATCTAGCCCTGTATCTGATTTTGTTTAGTTCTGAGCTAAGAATGGTATTTGTTGATGAATGTTTACAATCAATTTCATGAAAAGGAACACTAATTTTGAACTCTAATTCAGCCAATGGTATTTTCTTAAAAGATCTGCTTTCATAAATAGACCTGTATTACATAAAATTATATTCAGTTATTAAATTTTTAATGTGGGCAATAAAATGTTTTGAGCAACTTTCTTTTTTTATGTATTTGGTGCAAGGTCTCACTATGTAGCATGGACTCGCAGTGACCCTCCTGTTTTCAGCCTCCCCAGCACTGGGATTACAGGCATGCACCACCACGCCTGTTCTCAGCAGCCAGCTCAGTGTGCCTGGGGGCGGGGCCAGCATGGCATGTGGTACCGGGGATTGAACCTGGGTCCCTGCGCTTGCTTAAGCAGGTGCTTAGTCTGTGGAGCTGTCTCACCTGCTCTGTTTTCTTTCTTATAGGTACTTACATATTATCCCCAGTCTTACATGTTGACCTGCCTAAAATGCCTTCAGTTTGTCCCTTTATGGAAACTTAGCTAATTGCTGGTTTAGACAGATGATACCTCCTAAACTTGTCTCTGTCATATCACTCCTTGCACTTGGAACACTTATATATTGAATATCTGAAGGTCCAGCTCAGTGTCTAATGTTCCTTCCGCCTGGAATATGCCCCCTTCCTGCCCACCTGCCGGCCAAACAATCATTTGTCTACTGAATTCAGATTGATCCTTTAAGGTGCAACAGAAGTGCAGTTGCTACCCTTCTTTAGACCCTTCCTATTTCTTTCAAGCCAGAATTAAGAGAATGTCTGCTCAAAGAGCATGCAACATCTTGTACAAGCTGACTCACTTTACTAGTTAGAAGTTCAGTCTTGGGGCCTTCTCTCCTAGACTGCAAGCATTGCTGGACAGGAAGCTGTATGCACACAGAAAGGGCTTGACAGGTATATGCCCAGCAGATATATAACTGATACACTGGGAAATGAAGGAATACATAGCAAAAGGTTAATCTTACTCCTACTGCAAGCATAGTCTAAACTCTAAATGAATTATTGGGCTCTTATTTCTGCCAGTGAGTTAGGTATTTGTCTGCACTCATGAAGGAGCATCCTCTGCACAGAAAGACGGTGGTAGGTTAAAAAGATGAAGAATTGAACATAGACCTGAACACCTCATAGCATGTGTGGTGCAGAAATGACACCATGAGATCCCTCCTTAGCGACCTTGCCAGTGCTTCCCCTCACCACTCCAGGTGCTGGCCACAGAGCTGGTGGGTAGCAATGCTTCTACTGCTGTTCCTGTTCCTTCTCCTCTGCTCATACTTCTCTCTACTTGTGTCACACACACAGCTATGAGTTTCCCTCTCCTTGGGCCCTCTCACTAGGATTTTAGCATCTGGACTGCGTGTTTAATCTAGTGACTCACTAACTTCGCAAGGGGTAAGCTCTGAGAACATTAGTGGACGTGTTCCTCAGAGATGGTTTGCACACACCAGTGGAGCTGTCTTTTGTGCCAGGCTGAGAGACTGATAAGCAGACAGGGCTCAGGTGCTACCTTTAGGAACTCAAGCTAAGTGGACTTTCTTGTACAGGCCTGAAAAATGTTAAATCTTTGAGGGGAGTCCTTGGGGCTCCTGAGCATTGGGGAGGGTTATGGTTTGTGTATAGGTTTGTGCATAGGTTTTGTTCCCCTAAAGTCTCTTGCAGTCATGGGGCACCTTGTGGAGTCTATGAGTGATTATTGCGGGTGTGGATGCTGCACCTGCCCAGGGGCAGGTAATCCGCATTACAATGTAAGGAGTAGAGAGAGGCTGGCTAGCTGCCTGAGCTGCTCCACTCCCTTTGTTCTTGCTCTTCGTTGCAGCCATGAAAGGTTGTTCTCTGCCATGTGCTACTCTGCCTTGGAGCCAGCTGAGTGCGGACTGAAACCTCCAGTAACTGTGAGCTAAATGAACCTTTGCTTCCCTAATCTTGAGGGTCAGGTATTTGTCCCAGTAATGAGAGAAGAGTAATTGAGACAGGGAGATACTGGTATAATGTCAGAGAAGCACAGATTCTCAATTGGGAAGTCATTACAGTCCCTAAAGGAAAGTTCTATCTAGTTTGCACATAATCAACCCACTTTACAGTGACACCTAGGAAAATAAAATCCAGACTTCAGTGAAAAAAAAAAGAAACAGTAATAAGCACAGAAACAGCTCTAAATTCATTTTTCAGAGCAAATTTAACAAGCATCCTTTTCTAACTGCTTTCATTAAGATTCCTGCAATGTTTTCTGTTTATGTATGTAATGTTTTCACGTACACAAAATGGCAAGAGCCTGGCTTCCACATTTAATTTATATTTGCACAGAAAGATTATAAAATAGTGACTCAGGGGCGGTTGCTGAGCTAAAAATGCCCATTGAGATCTTGTTGGAGCATTTCACAATTCCTTCCCTAGAAATCCAAAATTTGTGCAGAGGAGCACAACGACCTCTTCCTGTGAGCCAAGTGGCACTCAACCCACCAGGGATAACAAAGCTGAAGATAATTGCCATTTAGTAAGTGCTAAAGAGCTGCGAGCCACGCACTATGCTGAATACTTACGTACAGTATTTACTCGTTTGTCCAATTAAGCTCTATTAAGCATCTACTTAATACATTGCTTTAAGCCAAGTGGTAGGAATCTAATGGTAAATAAGACAGGTAAGAGAGTCACGGACTTAATGGAATGCTAAGTTTTCCAATAAAGTTACAAGATAGGTATCATTGGTTCTAGTTGACCAGGAAAGAAATAAAATTTAAAAGGAAAAGTTAAATACCTTGTCCAAAGTCATATAGTCAATATGAAGTATACAAGGTTTGAACCCAAAGTCCCAAATAAAATTAGACATCTGAGAACTAGTGTATCTTTAACTAGCTTTCTGCATTCTTTTCTCATTGTTAAGGACATCTAGAAAGGAACATGTAGTTCCTAGTCCTATACCTTCCCAAAGGAGCTATTTTCTATGCTGTGACACAGTACAGATGTAGTTTTCCCAGGAAATTGTCTGTGATCTGAACTCAAATCCTCTCTTTTCTACATCCCTCAATACCTCAAGCATATTTCTGTCACTGCACTTACTATTAGTACTGTAATTTTCTAACTTGCTTCTCTCACTAGACTAAGATTCTCTACATGTGTCTATACAGTGTCTCAAACAAGATGTGATAGATGTTTTCTGAGCAAACCAATGCAAGCTTCCTTTTGTTACTTGTTCTGTTCCACTTTCTCAATAACAGTGACACTGACTGTGGTGGGCATGTACCACACACAAGCATTATCCCTCTCCATCTTCCTTATGATGATGTGAGTTTTCTATTCTGTAATTGCCCCATTTAACTGATGGGAAAAAACAAGGCTTCACAAAGTCACAGAGATTTTTTTTTTTTCATGTATTTGGTACAGGGTCTCACTGCACAGCTCGGGCTTGTAGTGATCTTCCTGTTTTCAGCCTCCCCAGTGCAGAGATTACAGGTGGTAAGCCACCATGCCCGGTCTTGGTGGCAGGATCTAAGGGTGGAGCTGGCATGGCATGTGGTGCTGGGGATTGAACCCCAGTCCCTGTACCTGCCTAAGCAGACACTTAGTCTGCTGAGCTATCTTGCCAGACCTGAGATTTTTAAATTAGAGGCATGATCAAACTCATTTTTAATGGTCACTAAGTTCTTCAGAGGACACCAGGACATATCCCAGGATGCAAACAACTACCCCTTGCATACAACGCAATGAACCAGCCTCTGTAGTGCCCCCAGAGAACTCTGTCCCTGGCATTAACTTTCCTTGGGGCCTGCCTTCCCTTTGCATGCTTGTGTCCATGGTGTTTCCCTTCTGAGACAGCAGTCTTGTGCAAGTGGAGATCAGGCGCTTTTCACCAGGAGCCCTTGGAGCTCATAGCCCCAGTCTTTGCATGTTCTTAAGATGCCATGTTGAACTCGAAATAAAAATATTATTAATTTCACAGCACTTTTATATGGAATTAGGATCAAATAAATCCAACCTAATTCCCTGCTTTTATAGCATAAGCCTCATTCATAATGAACTAAAAGCCCCGAAGGGTAGGAAGAATTTAGAAGGTAGGAGGGCAGGAAACAAAATTGCAAGCAAAATCCAACACTAGTTAAGTATGGGGCTTTGAGAACCCAGTTTAGGCTGTGACTGGGACAGGGCACCTGTGGTGGTTGCTGCTGTTTCAATGGGAAACCAGGGCTGAGCACCCCATGAAAAAGCATCTAGTTGTTTAGGGAGCAGAGAGCAGAAAGGCCAGAGATGGGGTGGTCAGCGGCGAGGCTGGGTGAGGAGGAGGAGGAGGAGGATACAGGCTTAGCGGAGCAGGAGTAGCAAGACAGCCATGAAGCTGGAGGCTGCAGACCTGCCAGGTCTACATAGCTGTGGTCTGGAAGGAGGAGAACTAGATTTCAGAGCCAGTTTTGTCACTGACGGGCTGTGTGATTTCAGTCCCCTTCCTAACTCCAGTCTTCCTTCTTAAAGATAGAAATGTTTACATTACAAGCTCATTAATAAGTGCAAATGGCTGGCCTGTGCACCTGCTGGGTAAGGATCCTTGGCCTGCCTCCATCTCCTGGCTCTTCCTGCCTGAGCTCCAGTCCTGAACCAATCCACCATCCTGTCAGGCCTGCATGCGCCTGTCTGGTAAGGACCCTCAGCTCACATCCATCCTTAGACTCCTCAACTCCAGAGCTCTGACTCTACCCACAGTCCTGACCCACAGGGCCTCACAGCAGCCAACAGCCCAAGCTCTGACTCGCAGCCAGGTATGACTGGAGGGGAACAAACTTGGTGGATCCAGACCAAACTCCCATAGGCGCTAACAACATAACTTCACTAAAGTACACAGATCACTGCCATACAAAATGATAAAGACAAAGAGTAAGATGCAATCTCAGGGCCTGAGCCCACACAAATCAACTACAAGAGACACTACCATGAAAGAAAATGGGAATCATGCAGCCAAAACCTCTGAATCTGAGGTAGACAGACAACTACAGAAACATATAGAGCAACTCAGATCAGAGATAACATCTGAAATAAAAAAAGAAATGCATGAGTTAATAGAATCTGAAGTGGAAAAATAATTGCAGAAACATATAGAGGAAACCAGAGCAGAAATAACCCCTTAAGAAAAAAAGACATGTCTAAATTAATAGCATCTAAAGTAGGGGAACAAATGCAGAAAGG
>PVKN010037393.1:0-11253 GCA_004027915.1 Capromys pilorides
ACACAAGAGGACATTCCGTCCATTGCACAGCATGCAATGGACAGCATCCATCTGGGGTGCTGTCCCCAAAGTGCCCTGGCTGCTGGGTGTTCCCCTTTCTCTCCTCCATACTTTGTGCTTCCTACTGACTGGCTCAGGCCAGAGCTTAGCCCTTGCTCCTGGGAATGAGGAAAAAGAATCAACTGGAGAAATACGATTAAAGAAAATGCTAGATGCCACCAGCCCCTGAGGGTGGCTCAGTTCCGAGACTGATGCTGAACAAACTTCCAGGAGCCTCAAACCTTGTGCTCTCAGCTAAGATTTTTCCAACAAGTTCTGCAAATCGGTTACCCAAAGTCACTCATGCCCAAAAGGTCCCAAGAGCCCAGGGAGGCAAGCATCTGGAGAGAATGTATCAACGCTTCTACATTATAACAATGATCCCTGCACTTCTTGTCTTTTTCTACCAAAGTGAAACCAGCAAACTCCCACATGGGTCTGAGCTGTCTTCTGGCTGTAAACTGACAAAGAAGATAAATAACTCTTGTCCTTGGAAGGCTGGCTACAAAGTAGTAGCAGGAAGAAGTCATACATGTAACCAAGAAACAAGACAATGACTAGCTACCATCTTAAAAAGGGTCACAGGATTACTGAAGGAGGGGAGCAAGAGCCTTTGTCTTGCCCTCCAGGCAATTTTTCATAGTTAATTTCATGATCCTATATTCTCAACTTTCCTAGGAATGTGATATATGTCTTCTAATTTTAAGAGCACAGAATCAGGAATGATTGCATACAGACAGTCCTCTGCTTTTATAAATATGTAATTATGTGTAAAATTAACTGTATAGAAGTGGAGCGAGAGACTTACATAACTATGGGCTCCATTCCAGCCAGCACTGTACAATTGGACGTGCTGTACACTATGTTAAGGCATCTAGCCAAGAACCAGTACTGAAACTCAGCCACATGCCTTAGTGGAGGGCTGTATTTAGTCCAGAAGAAAAGCAGTCCCACTTTCCAGTTTGCACAAGACACCATTCAGCTAGTAGAGGTCCTAAATCTGAGAGGGCAAAAACATTTTTACAATCCAATCAAATATTCGCATCGTATAATCCTTTTCATTGTTTTTGTTCTTTGCATTAGGTCTATGGTAGGTCTACTGAGTCCACAGAGCATTCAGTTGGGGCTAAAGACTAGCAACTAAATTCTGTCTTGGGAGTAAGTATATTCAGCATAGAAAAAAATTATGCTTTTAAAAATCTCTAATATTAGCACTTTCTTTTTTTTCTACTTTCCATTTATGTTTTTGTACAGCAATATGAGCAAAATGCAATAAAAATTTGAAGTGGCTGCACATAGATTGTTTCACAGAAATTCCCTGGCAGCAATGAGCCCTCGGCTAGTGGCAGCACCACCTGGAGGCCACTCAGATTATTTTTTTTCAGGTTCTGTGTAGAGCATATGTCAAGAAAGACAAATTGGGTATAGAAGGCAGCTGCAGGATATCAATGTAAAAAATGTTCACAGTATCATCCAGCTGAGGACTACCAATCCACTAATACTCGTGTCAAATGCTAGGTGGTACACTAATTCTTGAACCAAGTGCTAGGTGTAGTTCACAAAGTGTGTCCACCAAAGGCCCATGTGCTTAAAGGCTTTGTCCCCAGGTGTGGAGCTATGGGAGGTGGTAGGACCTTTAAGAGGTGGGGCCCAGTGGGCATAAGTTAGGTTATGGATTTGCATGCTCAAAGGAGAAAGTGGATCCTAGCCCAAAGTGACAGGGCCTACCAATTGTGGATTAGACTCTCAAACATTGTGTTGTAATAGTCTTGTCTCTTTATCAGCTGATATTCCCAGGTAATTGTGGTAGGAATGAAAAGCTAACTCCTGCGGTGGGTAGGCTTCAGCTGGTGCTCACCGTCTCCAGTCTTACTTCTATGCTTCCCATGTCTCCGGGGCTTCTTGGTCTCGTGGGAAGCTCCCAAGGCTCACTTCTCAGCTCAATTCCGTAGGCGCTGCCTCCTGCTGGACCCTCCAGAGTGATCAGGAGCTCTGAGGTCAGGAAGTGGCAGTGGCTGGTGGCACCTATTCTCCCCCAGAAGCAGACACTCCTCACCCGTGCTGTCTGAGAAAGGGGCTCGCTTGCTTGCCCTGGGAGGCCCCCTCATGTCTTCCTTCTCCTAGTGTGGCCCTTCATTCACAGACACCTTCGTTCTTCCCACAGATAGGAATTACACGACTTTTCATGGAAGGCCCTGTGCCAGAGCTGACAATCAAGGTGCTGGCCTCAGAGCGGGAAGCAGACACCTTGGTAGTGGGGAAGGGGGAGAGCAAACAAAGCTCAGGAGCACAACGCCAAGCTGGTGCAGGGAAGGGACCCAGGGGCATGTCCTTCAGGAGAGTGGGAGGAGAAGGCACCTGTGCAATGAAGGCAACCATTGAGAGGACCTTATGCTGAGACCCAAGGGCAAGAAAGACTGGCGTATGGGCAGTAGCAGAGGGCACTCAGGAGAGGCAGAGCATAGGGGAAAGCCAGGAGGCCTAACAAAGACCTAGGAGATCACCCATGTGTCTGAAACATGGTGGGTGCCGTGCCAGCTGCACCCCCAGGTTGTGCTGAGAGAGCAACTGAGACTGGGCATGGTGGTGCGAGCCTGTAATCCCAGCTCTTGGGAGGCTGAAATCAGAAGAATCACGAGTCCAATCTGTGTAGTGAGACCCTATACTAAATACATTTTTTAAAAATGGTGGGAGTAGGAGACGGGCTCTCACACAGCCCCCTTATGGTGGGGGGCCCATGGGAGGTCTGTGCTCCCCTCCTCCACTGACCTCAGCCCTCATCTTGCATCACGTGGTCCACTCTTGCCAGCCTTGGGTGCACACAGCCCTTCTCCCCAAGGCTGCTCCAGATGAAGAGCTCTCGCCCCCCTCATTACACAGAGATCTAGAGATGAGTAAACCTAAACACAGCCCACCAATCTGCTGAGCAAGACCCCTTCAAAGGAGCTCTGGAATTCGGGAACTTTTGAATGGATTCCCTTCTGACCATCTTTCATGTCAAATAACAGCTCACACAAAAGTGGCAGCTTTCCCCTGGTGACTTGGCAGTCCTAACACTTGACTAGAGGTGGAGCTGAGGCTGATACCCTGCGGTGAGGGTCACTGGGGAGCCCTCCTGATTGTCAGCTTGTCACTGGCTCCTATGGGTCTCTAGCCACCCATAGGATGGAAATCCAATGTGGGCTGGCTCCTGGATGCTGGTGATCGTAACTGCTGTCCATTCTCCTTTCCAGGGCTCTCTCAAGGGCAACATCCTGTACTGGTTTCCAAGGTGTCACCAATCAGCAAAGCAAAGCTCTTTCAGGGTTAATAGCACTAGGCTTTGAATGTCAGCATCTAGCAGCTTTGTTGGTGTAAAGGCCCCTCCATGATGCTCCCAGGAGGCCGCTCCTGAGGCCTCAGGAGATCTTTAGGCCACTGGAGGTGGTGGCTCGCAGCTATTCTCTGTTGCTCTCTGTTTTTCCCTACAGTTAGCTGCTGCAGTATTATCAGTCTTGGCTGCCGACAGCTTTCTAGGCCAGCAGCCTTTGAGATTACCAGCTCAGCATGCTCTGCTCAAGTAAGAAATTACAGAGTCAAGACTATGCCATAGGAAGAGGTTTTTATGGGGATATTTGCTGTAGCACAAGTGGGATCAGCTCAGGGGCTGAGCCTGCTAAGGACATGAGGAGATTGCTTGTAAAGGAGAAAATGTGGACTGGTACATGTGCAGCTGTCAGACTTCTTGTTTGGTCACGGGTAGGTGACTCAGTGAAGAGGCTGGAGAGGGGCAGAGTCACACAGAGAGGCTGCAGGGTGAAGCACCTGTGATTGCCCCAGACTGAAGCCCGCTGCAGCCTGCTGCAGAGCAAGTACGGGGTGCCTGGCACAGGCGGGCTGGCTACAGGAGCTTGGGGCACCCACAGAATAAAAATGCATTTTGTTTGTTTGTTTATTTATTTATTTATTTATTTATTTATTTATTTATTATGGCTGGCTCAGCCTGCTCTCTGGGTGGGGCTGGCGCAGCATGTGATGCCAGGGATTGAACTACAGTCCCTGCAGTTGCCTAAGCTTTCCTAAGCAGGCACTTTAGACCGCTGAACCATCTCGCCAGCCTTAAAAATATATTTTGGAGAGCACTGAGCCTTTGCTTCTGTCCTAAATTCACTGCTCACAGCTTGGGGAATCACGGGCCTGAGAAGTTTCTTCAGAGTGGTAGTGCTGGGAGGGGTACCTGTACGCTAGAGCCTAAGACGAGCATCAGGAAACCTGGCTGCCCATGGAAGCAGAACCACCTCACTAGAAATTCTCAGCTCTGTCCAGCAACCCATCTATTCAACACCTATGTCCAAGGGAAGGGACAGACAAATACAATTGAGTCCTGGTGCCCAGGCACAAGACAAACACAACAACTTCACAATGGCTTTCAGGAAGAGAAAGATCCCTGTAGTGATTTGGATCTAGGGTTCTCCCCAAAGCCTCATGCAATCATAGGCAGGGCTTTGGGGAGGCGGTTGGATCTTGGGGTGTGATTCATACCAGTGGATCAATCTCCTAAGGAGTTCATGCTAAATGTCATGGCAGGGGAGTGGCCTCGAGGGCCAATCTCCCGCCCTCCTACCTTGATATCCTGCTGCTTTCTGAACACCATGCCATGGTGAATTCTGTTCTGCCCCTCTGCAATGCTACCCTGCCTTGAACCTGGACAACTTATATATTGAAATCCCTACCATCTGTGAACCAGTCAGCCTTTCTTCCATTAAGTCTTGGGTGGTGGGTATTGTCTCAATGATGGGAAAATGATTAAGACATTCTCTGTGGCCACAAGGACCAAGAAGGCCACCCAGAGGAAGTGAGAGTAGGCCTAGGACAGTCCCAGCCCAGAAAGGTTGAGCATGGATTGGGCCACAAAAGAGAACCAGACTTGTATAGGGAAGGAGAAAAAGTTGGAATCACGAATTGGGTGAGGGAGAGGCAGGCAGGAAATCCGAGGGGTTAGAGCTGCCAGTAAGACAAGGCCAGAGCGCTGGGCACAGAGAGGTTTGCTCTTAACTCTATGGACACGACTTTTCTGAGCAGAGCCCCAGGGTCAGAGCATACCTGAGGCTTGTGCTGATGACAGGTTTATGAAAGTCAACGTCACCTCCCCAAACATGCGTGTGCCAGTGGAAAAGTGTTGGTGTGCAAGGCAGACAGGGCTGCCTTGGGACAGTTTTCCAAACCAACCTTGCAGACAGCAGGACAACAGGCTGAGCTTGGGGACAGTGCAGGGGCACTAATCCCATTCATAAGGGCTCTACCCCCAAGGCTCAGACTGGCTCATTAAATTACCCAAGGTCTCATACCTTGCAACTGGAGGAGCTGAGCAAGGAAGCCAGCAGTCTCGCTGGCCTGTCACCGTGCTATGTTCCCTGGAAGAGGGTCTGAAATATTCAATACTACCTAACAATGAGCAATGGTGGTAGAAGGACCTCACTCTGAGAGACTCCAAATGGGGTAGTTCTTGGGGACCATGTTGTCCATTAGCTTCCACTGCACTGTGCTCATAGGATTGAAAAAGATAGAGGAGACAGTTGCCTGGAAACATTCAAGGTTGGCTGTGGTGATGCCAGCTACAGAAAGGGACACTTTTAGTTGGGGGTAAGGCTTCAGGTCCCTGAGGGAAGGAAGAGCCAGGGTTGGGGCATGACCGATTCTAGAAGTGACAGTCAAGTTCCTCTTCAGAGAGACAAATGGGAAACTACTTAAAATTTTATTTTCATTTTATTAAAGCAGGTGATGGTAAAGTTCATTTTTGTGCCTTGTATCCTTTCCACCTATAGCCACAACCTGTCCTTTCTATGTCACTTGTCACACGATGGCAAAGACAGCCAACTGGGAGATGGGGGCAGCTGAGCTGAGAGGTCAGGACCAGGGTCTCGAGCAGCAAGTGTGCAAGTTGGAGGCCAGAGAGGCGCAAAGCTTCATTCAGGCTCTTGGTGAACAGGGAATTTAGCTGAGAGAACCCAGCAGAGGTCACAGTGCAACCCTCTGTCTCTTCTACCAAGCAAGAACACAGCAAAAACCGACTATCAGGAATGAGGAAGTGGCTGGCACACATGCTGGGGCCTTCGCCTCCCAGCCTCTGCCACCGAAATAATAAACCTCCAAGATGCCCAGATCACAGGATTACCTTATAGTGGCCCGAAGAGACAAAGACAGTAGGCACTGTGCCTTGTGCTCTCTTCTGAGAGTTCCTGGAACCCCTCTGTGCTTGGCCTGACAGCACAGCACAGAGCTAGGGGTTTGATCACACTCCAGAATGTGTGTGTGCCAGCGGATCCAACAGCATTATTCTTTGTGAAGATTTGTCATGACTGGCCGGAGCTGGCTGCCTGGACTTTCTCATTTCTTAACACGGATCCTGCTCCCTTGACCCACACAGCCAGCACACCATGCTTGCGGGCCCTAAAACTGTCCTTTGTCCCATATTTGTTTCTGGGTTTTCTCAAGACCTGACCGTCTTACTTTGCCTCATATTCTTAGAAGTCCTTGACCACCTCACCTCCCGCCCTGCGCTTGGACTTGACCGTGCTTCTCAGGTTTGGACCCTCAGCTCTGCCCACCACCTACTTGGGGCATGTGGCAGCATGAATGAAATGGGACATCTGTTCTTGGGCTCTCGCCCAAGTGCCAAGGACAGCGGTTCTTAAGCACTGGAATTCATGTGTAGACTCCAAGTGGGAAGACAAATAAAGAGCAGAACTTGTCCCCAGGCACCACGCCTGGATTTATAGCCCACTACCTTCTTGGAGAGACTTCGTGGCAGGGAAGAAAGGGAGGCCAGTGCCCCTCCAGGCCACTCCCTGTGGACCCATGTCTTGGGTGCTGTGCCCTGCAGCCCAGTGGGAGAGGAGCCCCCACCACAGAGTCCCAGGGTAGTCAGCAACCCTCCACCTCGGACCACTGCTCCTCTTCCTCCTTCTCTAAGCTTGTAACAGGGTGGAAACTGTGGTGACAGCAACCAGGAGAGGCAGAAGACTAGAGGCGAACAGTAAGCACTTGTGGCACTACAAGTCGAGGGGGCCTCACTGTGTACCGCTGCGTGCTGGCCATGGTGCCCCTCCACCACCACCACAGTGAAGAGGAAAAGGCAAGGAGCCACCAAACCCTGCTGCAGCCACAAGAGGACCTGAAGTGCAGGTCTGTCTCTCTCTGGGGACAGCATTCATCTGTCTTCCAGTGCAGGCAGCCAATTACCATTAGAAGGCGTGGAGCCAACAAAATGAAGATAGGTGGCCCCAGCTGCAGGCAGAGGCCAGTGTGGCTACCATGGCGACTCTCAGTGCTGTGAACTTGGGGACAATGTCACCATGTGCAGAGGCCAGCTGGCAAGAAAGTTCAAATGTGGCCCACCCAAGCCTCCTCATGGCTTTTCTTGTGCCTTGTCTACCTAGAAGAGGTGACCAACGAATATGGATTCACAAAAAGCCAAGATAAGCAGGGCCACACATCCGTGGGCCAGCAGGATCCAAGCACCAGGGGGCGGGGGGGCAGTAGCCGTGACTCCCTCGGGGGTGAGGTCTATATCTCTTCCTGACTCCCAAAGGCCATGCGGGCTGTGTCACTTCTCTGCAGCTCCTCCTCCCCTCCTCTTCTCACTCCTCTCCCCGACAGGAGAAGGTGCACTTTGGGTGCCCCCGAGAGGTGGCTCTCTTGCCGATGCTCCCAACCTGGCTATAGAGACCAACGCCAGGTGTCATGTGCCAGCTAAGGTGCCAGAAACAAGGTGAATAGTGCATTCTCCCTGTGGCTCAATGAGAGAGGGAAGGAGGAGAATGTGGTAAAAGCAGGAGTGAGGAGGAAGAACATGAACCTAGGATGCTGAAGGATTATGGGTAACAGGGAAGGTTGGTCTCAGAGCAGGGTCAACTGCCCTAGCCACCCCTTACATGTCCCTGTGCAGGCCTTCCAGGTTTGTGTGGACAGAACTGGCCACACAGATCATTCATGATGTTGTCCCTGGATGGGATGTTCTCTCAGCAGGTCTGTTTCCAACCCCACAGCAAGCAACCCAGGACAACATCTAGGGAACAGCACTGCCCTGGGATCTCAACAGACCTCAGGGCTGGAGCCAGTCTCTCCTGTCCCTTGCTGTCTGGGTAAATCACTTGACTTCCTTGAGCTTTCCATAGCAATGGGATACAAAACTCTCAAGGTGTTAAGTAGTGGACAGAACACCCCTAAAATGCTCCATCAGGAGCCTGGCCCACAGCATGTGCCCAGTAATAGCTGCTGGCTAATTGCCAGGTGGGAACTGAAGGCTCAGTCTCTAATTTTCAGGCATGGAAAGAGACGGGAATGCTTTGACTAGGCTACAGGCATATACAGCATCCTTCAATATAGTCAATATAACATTCTATGACATCAAATCACAGAGAGGCTTCCGGGCACCCTCAGATCCTTAAAAAAAAGTAGTCATTGACATTGTAAAAGCTCTGAAGTCTGATGACCGGGTTCTCCCCAACTAAGCCCTAGGCAACTCCAACCCTGAGGTGTCCTTAGAGATGGGGCCGGAGAGGGATATAGGAAGAGTAGTCCTTGGAATGTAGCCACTGTAACTCCCACCAGACACTGCAGAGATGTCTGGTGAGCCCTCCCCAGGTGCCAAGGCTGTGTGCTGGAATTTACAGCAACATCACCCCCACGGCAGCTGGGCAGGGCCTGCTGAGCTCAGTGGAGCTGCTGGTAAGGAGATGGAATGAACTCTCACCCTTTTCTTCTACTTTTTTTCTATCTACCTTAGTGCTCCCATAGGACCAGTAGTTTGTCAAAGGGAGTCTGGCAACTTTGGCAGAGCTGCTGACTGAAAGTCATTGCTGGGACAAAATACCTGACACCCCAAATTAAGGAAGGTTTATGTAGCTTACAGTTAGTGGAAGTTTCAGTCCATACGTGGCTGGCTCCAGAGCAGAGTAGCACAAGACAGAAAGCAGCAGTTCATGGTGGCAGAAAACAGCAAAGAGAAGAAGAAGAAGAAGCAGCAGCTCTTTCAAGCCTTTCTCCCTTCCTACCATGATGACTGAAAACACCAGACCTCCTCCAAGGAAGTGGGGGATTGAGTCCCTCTTCAACTCCTTTTTATATTCTTTTTGTGTCCACTCACTTTAGGGTTGGCCGTTCCTGCCCTAGGGAGGGGCTTTCACGCCCTAGGGTATGGAACCCCTGAGCCTATCAGGCCAAGCCTTCAACTTCCCAAGTTGATGCAATGTATCCACCACAACAGTGGCCCACTACTCTGTAAAAAAAAAACTCTAATCAGTCATTGACTCCTGAGCTGGACCTGATCGAATTATCATCTGGACTATCATCACTCTCTCAAAACAGGTCTCTGGAAAATTCAGGGATCAGGGGAGCTCTGAGTAGTCAGGAGATGGGGCCATATTACTTTTACCTTGTCTCTCACTTGAACTCCCTTCTCTGTTCCCCAAGGTAGAACAGGTGTTGAACAAGTAGAACAGGTTGCCCAGGGTAACTAGGCCTGAGGCCCTCCCAATAGGCAGCAAGGATCTTGATAGACTGAGTACTACCAGCCCCTGAGGCTTGGAGGACTCCTATACCCATAGGCCCGAGGCTGTACAGTCAGAACATCTATCAGATCACAAGTCTGCATGTTGACCTCTGGGTTGGCCCAGCAAGAAAAACAGACTTTCTGTCTCAGCCTCCCTCGGCTCCACCTGCTGCTCCGTGGCCCTTGGATTCCTGTCTGCTTAGCTGAGACCTCATATCCTGTCTCAGCTTTTCCAATGCCTATTCTGATGCTGGAGCTTGTGTCTACCAGAGCCCACCATACCTATCAGATCCTGGCAGCAGGCTTCTTAGTTGGTCTTTCCAGGACCACCCTTGCCCCATGTCCCTTCAGTCTGCTGGCATGCTGGGGCCCTGATGGGTCTCACGTGGTCTTCCATATTTGCCTAGCACACTGGGCAGGGTGGCCAGGTAGCCAAGCAAGAGAGTTCAGAGATCTTCAGGAAGATGGCAGCACAGAGAAGAAAGGAATGGGAGGGGAAGCTGGCAGGGTGCTCGATTGGAATACAAATGCAGGGGCCTGCAAGATAGCTCAGCAGTCTAAAGCACCTGCTTAGGCAAGCTTGGACAACCGCAGAGACCACGATTCAATCCCCAGCACCATATGCTATGCCAGCCCCACCCCCAGGACGGGCTGAGCCGGCCATAAGATTAAAAAAAAAAAGTTAGAATACAAATGCATTTTTGTTGTTGTTGTTTTATGCAGGGTCTCACTACACAGCTCTGACTCATAGTGATCCTCCTATTTCCTGTCTCTCAAGTGCTGGGATTACAGGCATGCAAGTGCTTAGCTGAGCTATCTCAACAGCCCTTACAAATGCAATTATGATACAAACGGACTGCCTGTTGGCCAGATGTCAGGGCTCTGGAGTCAGATATCCAGGTCCCAATAATCTTGGGTGAGTTGGGTTGCTTACTTCCTATCTGAGCACCTCCTAAATTTCCTCACCCGAAGAGCAGTGATAATGAAACCTGAAGGACTTGCAGTAAGAATCAAGACAAGGTGGGGGTGTAGCTCAGTACCACCCCTTCCCTACTAGGCATAAGCCCTGGACTCCCCCGCAGCACAAATGAACAAAAAGAGAAATAACTTCATATGGACTTTGCCAGCATAGGACAGACATTTTAAAAATAGGTGCCATTATTTTATTGGAGAACAGGGGCACCCTGCTTTGGATATAGGAGCACTGCCTCCATGGAGCCCTCCAGGTTTGTTCGTTTTTTTCCCCAAACTCTTAGAGCCTTTTGGGGTGAAAGGACAATCAAGGAAGAGTGTAGCGGGGAGGATGGCATAAAGATGAGGAGTGTGCACCTAGTCCAGGCCTTGTTAGATCCTTGAAATATTATATTCATTCTATCTACCCAGCAGCCCAAGAAATAGAGGTATTCTGGCTGACCCAATTACACAGTGATGCAACCTCAGGTGCTGGCCTGTGAATTAATCAGTTATTAGTGTGGGAACTGGTGAAGCTTCGGAGGGAAACCCCTGGCCAATAGCTCTAGATGGGCACTCAGGGTTGCCCTTAGGCAAGGATTCCGGCTGATCTGCTCAGAGAGGAAATACTCTTTCCTAAGGTCAGAGAAGCTGTGAGCCTCAGATTGCTGCATATTCTTTCCATAACAGTGGTGTGACAGCAAAGCCTTTTCCAGACAAGAAGAGGAACA
>PVKN010037394.1:0-11253 GCA_004027915.1 Capromys pilorides
ATGATCAAGCAGCAAGATGCAAGCTGAAGAGGTAGTACTATTTGTCCATGGCATAACCTGTGCTCAAATGAGAAGCAGACTATGTGGTAAAAGTATGTAGATCTAGAGATGAATTATTATTTAGAGGCCATCTCAAAGCTTCCTAGTAGTGCTATAGGCTTGCTTTTTGTTGTTTGCTATTGTTGGTACCGGGAATCAAACTCAGGACCTTGTACTTGTCAGGCAGGCTCTTGTGATTTGGAGCTATATCCTCAGACCCAAATGATTAGCCTTGAGCTGTTGTGCTCCCCTGTCTATTGTTTCAGATGTTCTCAAATACAATAGTTGCCATTTTATAAAAAGAGTATGGTATGAGTCAACCAAGGAAGGACAAAACGAAATAAAATAAAAAGCAAAGGCCTCCTATCCCTCCTCCAAAAAGAAAGCATGTGAAACCAACTAGAAGCAAACCAGTCCAGAAGCATAAGGTTTTGAAGGAATGACACAACGAAAGAAAATCAAGTCTACAAGCAGTCCAGTCAGAGCGAAACTCTCTAAATACCCATTTGAAATGGCATGAGAGAATGATGGGTAAAGATAAACTTCTCAGATAGCGAAGCCATGGACTACGAGAAACAAAGAATGAGAGAGCTGCTCTCTAAGAGGGTAAATACATGGGACCAACTGCACTGGCAAGGGAGACAATGCTTGTGGTTCCTTATTCCTGGGACTTGGTCTGCTCTGCACTAATGAGTACTGTGTGCTTCCCGTTGTTTCACTTCTCAAGTTGGCACATTTGTGTAGTTATCTTTTGCATCTCCCGCAATGCATATTGTTTGAATATTTGCGCTAGATGTGGAGCAAGTGGCTTTGCATCATAAACCACTAGAGCTAAAAGAAGTTACATCTGGGCCATCTGGAAAGGACAGGAGATGAACCTAAATATGAATGAATGGCTTCACTGAATGCACTTCGAGCTGCTTCCTTTTTTTAGATGATGAGACTGTGCAGTGAAGCACACAACGCCGGAGGATCAAGGAAAAGGCTCATTCTGCCCTTACGCTCCCCAAGTAAGTTTTTAAAAATTATTTTGTACTACATTGTTGAAGAAATTCCAATATATTATATCAAAATTCATGAGCTTAGTTGTGGTAATCACTTATTTTTGTCCTATAACATCTGATACTTCTTGATTTAATCTTGGAAACTAAAGATGCAAGGAGAAATAAAGACAACTGAGAATTGGTAGCACAGTTAGAGCAATGATGTTTTCAGAAGAAGGGACAGAAGTTATCCTAATTTATCTATTAACTACTGGCTAATTTTCAAGACTTGTACATACTACCTTCTGTATAAGCAGATGACAAGCTCAAATATGTGATCTGAGGACAGTTGTATGTGGCTGGCTGGTTTCCATTCATCATTCTTAAGGCTTGCTGCTGTTCTGTGAAATACCTAGTGGATTTTTAGTAAGTTCCATTTGTGCTTGAATGAATTACAGCCAATTTCTTTTGCTTAAAATAAACATAAAAAAAAAAAATACTTGTAGAATCACCATGTACTCATCAACATTCAGTCACCTAAATTGCCATATGAACTCTATGGCAATGACATTGGCAGATGTGGGGATGGTCAGTGAAAACATTTTGAGGTAACAGATTGATGATGGCTTGGCAAATAGATTCAGAAATTCTGTCTTAGACATATTAGTCATGAAATGGTACTGTTAAAGCACTTCAGCATGGCTTTATTTCAACTTTAGCCTTATAAAATTAAGCACGCAGAATATAGTGTGGAATGAAAGAATTTCATGGAAAGGCTTTCATGATAAATTTAACAACAAACGTGACACTGGCAACTAAGATAGTTTTGAGATAAATCAAATCACTTCAGTTCAAGATTCAAAGTAGCTGTCAACATTGGTTGAGTTAATCAACTTTACTATTGCAGATATTGCTTAATGCAGTCCACTATCTACTGCACAGGTACTGTGTGATAAGTACTGAAGGAGACTAAATGCAGAATGCAAGGCTGCACATAAAAGTGAAAATAGAGGCCAGAGGGAAGCAAAGCATATCTGCTCGGCCTTTCACATCACTTCAGAGGTGAGTGACTCATACTTGTGTCTTTGTGTATATCCACACATATGCCATTACATCTATACCTACTTCTCTAAAGAGAGGCAAACTTTTAAGAATCACTCACAAAAAGTACAAGGCTTAGAAGCAGTCAGGATTTTAGCTAAATTACATGAATTCAATTAAGTATTAGCACAAAAGTAATGTATTGAAAAGACATCAGCAACTTCCATAGTTACTTGACAGTCAGAGAAAACAGGCTTACATGAAAGCTCTACTAGAAATTCCTTCCATGACACTTGCCTGTACATGGTGCTCCAGAAAATGCATCTTACTAAAATCCACAGGGCTCCTAGGAGAGCTTCTCTATAGCTCGAGGGCTTAGTATTAGAAACGTTCATTGCAGGTCTCAGGACGTATCCAACCAGCACACGCTCATGCCCTAGCTGCAAGGGAGACAGGGGAAGGGAGCCACTGCTACCTGGCATTTTCAGCTATGCACAGGAAAATCCATATTAGTTTCCTTTTGCTGTTGTAATAAATTACTACATACTTAGGGGCCTGCCACAGGACTACAATCTATTCTGCTATTGCTGTGTGTGTGTGTGTGTGTGTGTGTGTGTGTGTGCGTGTGCGTGCGTGTGACCTCTCTGTCTCTCTCTGTTTCTGTCCTCTGCTTTCTCTGTCTCTGTGTCTCTGTCTCTGTCTCTCTCTGTTTCTCTCTCCCTCTCTCTCTCTTTCTGTATGTGCATGTCTATGTATGCATGTGACCTCTCTGTCTCTCTGTTTCTGTCCCTCTTCTCTCTCTCTCTCTCTCTCTCTCTCTCTCTCTCTCTCTCTGTGTGTGTATGTCTATGTGTGCATGTGACCTTTCTGTCTCTCTGTTTCTGTCCTTCTCTGCTCTCTCTGTCTCTGTCTGTCTGTCTGTCTGTCTGTCTCTCTCTCTCTCTCTCTCTCTCTCTCTCTGTATGCATGTGTGTGTGTGTGTGTATGTGTGTGTGTGTGTGTATACTTTTCTCTTATATCATGCAATGGCAGATAAGACCTTGCCCAGTATCTCAGGATGATCACCTTGTCTTAGTCAATTTCTCATCACTGAACATGAATACCTAACTCTTGCAATTCAAAGTAGGAAAGGCCAATTTTGGCTCATTGTTTTAGCCCCTGGCTGGCTGGCCCCAAGGCAGAAAATGCATGATGCAAGGTCCAGTGTGGACAGCTGCTTATCCCACAGCAGCCAGGAAGCAGAGAGAAAAAGAAGAGCAAGGGCTGAGAATATGCTCTTATATTCTGATCCTGATCCTTTCGATCAGATCCTGCCCTGAGCACCATAGTGTCTGGGAACATTTTAGAGCTAAAGCAGAACACATCATCTCAAGATTGTTAATTATATTTGTAAAAAATAATGACTATAAAGTAAAGATTGAGGGGTTCCAGGGAATACAGACTAATATTTTAGAAGGTCAGATGCAACACACTGTCCTTTATTTGAGAAGATATGTGTCAATGTGCTCCACACCTCTAGAAATTTCACTAAGGTAGCTAACCCTTGAAATTTTTCCAGATGTATTTCCCATTTTGACACATAAATATCTACCACCATATCTACTAAAGTTGCAACCTCATGCTTTCTAGGTTTAATTAAAACAGGCAGACAATTTGTAAAATATGATGATACTCAGATGGATACCAATGAATATTTAGTGTCTAATGATTATGTATATATATATATATATATATATATATATATATACATATACATTATTTATAATATAAGATCTTATAGACTTCCATTAGAAAAATGTCAGATATTCTGTGAAAACAAATTATTTCTTGAAAGCAAGAGCACCAGCTGAGCAGTTGAGCTGTTCAGTTCCTCTTGCTTTTCCTGGCAACCTCAAATTCTAGTCCAAGTTTAGATGTAAGTAGGTTCTGATACAGATAAGTAATGCTTTCAATTTAAGAAATGAAACTTTCTATCTAGTCCAGCAAATATTTCTCAAACAAGGAAGGAAACCTACAAGACCTAACCATCATGTAACATATAATGCTGGTTCTTTAAATGAGGAACTGAGCAAATTTTCTGAAAATGTAGTCCATGAAACACAAGTGTTTCTGTGTGGGGGCAAAGTGATAATTCATGTTAACTGAATTTTCTACTTCCTCTGGAACTTGTAGAACTCACTACTAGTTCTACAGTTCCAGCTCTAGAAGGAACACACTCTTCTCAAATAGAATATGTGAAAGCAAAAAGGTCAAAGAGCAGCCATAAGCCAAGCAGACAGCAGATTGTTAAGTGGTGCAATGTGGCAGATAACAGCTAGCCTGTGGGGGAAGTGGGTTAGAAATAAAGGTGTCCTATTTACCTGAGCTAGACAGACTCTGACCTAGTTAGAGGGCCAAAAGATTTCAGTGTCTCAAAAGTCAGGATAGAGATTCTAAAACTCAGCCTACTTATAGTACTATTTTTTCCTCCTAAAATATTTTTAATAGGAAACAATATGACAAAAACACATTGGTATGTGGCTGTCCACCCAAAGCCTACAGTTTGCAGGAACTAGTGCAGTGAGGGTGAGTAGTAACTGATCAGTGTGAGGCACTTGGGTGTGACATTGCCACTTTAAGGTTGCTTTGGAGTTAAGTACTGTACTTTGGAAGTGTCTTGGTTACATTTCTCTCATTGCTGGGACAAAATACGCAACACCCCAAATCAAGAAAGGAAAAGTTTGTTTAGCTCCCAGTGAAGGTTTTGGTCCATACTTGGCTGGCTCCAAGGCAGCATGGCACAGGGCAGAGGGCAGCAGTTCACAGCAGTGAAAAAACAATGAAGAGCAAAGGTAGGATGAGCAGCTGGGGCAGCTCCTAAGCCCCTCGCCCTTCTTTACATTGTCAGGCTCTCTGCCCCGGAGCAGTGCAGCACTCACACCTATAATCCCAGCATTGAATCATGAATTAATTATAAACTCTAGAAACTGCCCCAATGATTGCACAAGGCTTTGGGAGGAAACCTAGACACAAACCATAACAGGGGCGCGTGAAAAGGTTCACATTTTTCTCCTTTTCCTTGTTTTTGCTTTCAGTTGCTGGATATCATATTGGATTGTTTCAGTTATGCTAGAACAGATCTATACTACATCTTCGGTGATGGCTGGGTATTGACAGTGCTAATGTGCAGCTTTGGCCACAGAGCCTTTCAGCCAGAGCTGTTCATGTATGAGGAATGGTTGGAAATTGCAATGCACCCTTAACTTTCAAAAGCATATTTCAGTAAAAAACACATTGTTATTAATCCCCAACATAATACTCCTCCTCACTTGAAAAATACACCCTTACTGTCACCTTCTGAAGCAGTTCTGAAAGTCCTTCACTGTAATACTTTTTTGAAAAAACTTTAAACACACACTAATTTTTATCCCACCTTCTATCCTTAGGCAATACATCTCTGAGTCTCATGCAGAATTAACTGAACAGAGGATGTTTTCTTGACCTTAAATCTCCAACCTTGGAGCTCTGGATGATCTCTGATTGACAGGGTCCAGACTGTGGTCTGTATCCTTCTACTTGGGAAGCCAAGAAATGAAGAGCAGGGATTTCTCAGTCTCCTCTAGAGGCTGATTCTAAGACTCCCTGAAAAACAGCATAGTGTCTGTAAAGAACCTCCACATACACATTACACACTTTCAAAAATCTCTATTGTCCATAGAATGCCAAATACAATGGAAATGCCCCAGAATATTTGTTTTATATATTATTTAGGACACAATGACAAGGAAAAGTCTGTATATGTTCAGTTCAGACACAATTATTTTTAAATATTTTTGATCCACAACTAGTTAAATCTGCAGATGGAAAGCAAAGAGATTCAGCTGGCTTCCATAAGTCCTTAGAATTGTGTAAGTGGGAGGCTTTGTTTTTTATATATAATGTTCAGATGTTCTAGACAGTGAAGCAAAAGTGAATAACCACTACTGCAAGGATAGAATTTATAATCTGCCTACTCTAGTGCTTTGACTAAAAGGTGAGTATAAGATGCTTACACAAAGGTGTGGATATTTTTTAAAAAAAGAATACTGAACTTTTGTCTTGGTTTCTTATGGGTGGTAGAAACCCCATGGGGCCAGCAGCCTTCCAAACAGGCTATGTGACCAAAGTGTTGCACACTCCTGTACTCCTTTTCCACATGCATCCTCTGTCTTTTATCGCCATGTCTGCTTAGAGATCTGTTCTAACCTAGGCCATGACAATCACAGCACTGTGTCCTGCCTGAGTGCAAGCATCAGCCCACACAGGATGCCTCTGGGCAGCACCATCAGGGTCCGAGCTCAAGTGACCACCACAGGCTTCCACTCTACAGCTGAGCTGCCTGCTGGGCCAGAGCCATCACCTTCCATGAGGCTCCCCTCCTTCTCTACTTGTCTGCTTTCCCTAAGTCCTGCGCATCATGAAACCCAGCCCATTGTCATCCCAGCAACAATAAAGTACACTCGAAGGTGGTTTCTAGTTGCTCAGAGCAAGTAATTATTCCATTAACACCGTGTAAAGCCAGAGTCAGAACAAATCACCCAGATACTGACGAGGTAAAGTAACTTCAGTCAGTCTCTGGTGACAGCAGGGAATCTGCATTTCCAAAATATTTCCACAAGTAAGCCCTCTGACGTGCACCTCAGCTTAAGAGCTGTCATTTTACAATTCTTGGAGTGCTATTGCTAGTAGTCACAAAATAAAGGAGAGGACAGAAGCCAGCAAGTCAAGGACCAAGTTTTGGAATCGGCTATCTTTGTGAGCTGGGGTTGACTATGGAAAGGAACCAGAGGTTTTCTATGAAGTAAAAGAAACAGAATTTGTGGTCTTTGTGGACCTCCCAACTTGGAAATTCTCAAATACATGATAAAATGCAATGCTTCCCAAAAGCACCAGGATTCTTGGTGACACAGGCAAAGCATAACTTTGAGGTGAGACTGAGATGAGTTTGAGTTCTGTGGTGGTCACTTTCTAGCTGTAGGACCGTGGGCAAATCGCATATTTTGAAATAATATCCTCATTTGCAAAGTAGAAAGCATATTGGCTCTCTCTTACATTTGCTATAAGAGCCAAAGAGAGAAAATCAGGGGTAAAATTGCTTCTAGGCCTTTGGTTTAATGTGAGGATAAAATGAATTTTGACATGTAAGACTCTTTCACACATATGACCAAGATGTGCTGATATTTTTTCTATTATTATGATAGCACTCTAGACTGGACTATGCTAGGACTGTGGCATAGTTTTGATACTCATAGTTGTCACTTGCTTTCTTTTTACCTCTGGATATTTAATCTACCAAAGTTCTTTAAGCAGAAAGATCCTAAAGTTAGTGGAGGTTTCAAATTGGTTTAAACTGGCTGAGTGATTTTGAGCATCCCTTTTATCTCTTCTAGTTTATTTAAATGATTTAACTTTTCTCTGTGTTGCCAGGCCTGAGATGAGGGTCGTAGTACATAAAGCACACTCACTGAGTCCTACATTCCCTGAATGGTGAGGTTCTCTCTGCTGTATGCATGATGGGACAATAAGATTGCCTGTAGGAAACAGCAGTCATGAAGGGCCAAGAGCATAATATATAGTCTAAATTAGTATCAGTTGTTGCCAAGTTAAGAGTGAAACCAGGGAAATATTTCTCTGGATGCAATCAAAACAGAGCAACAGACTGCAACATTGTTGCAGTCTCAACAAAGTTACTGGTAATGAATCCACAGAGTTACAGATGACCAGTGACTCACTGATTAACGCAAATGCGATTACCTCGAGGAATGTGTTCGGCTGGACCTCAGAGAATGTGAGTGGATTTTTCACAGCCATTTCCTGGAAGACTGATAACAAAGTACATCGGCAAAAATGATATGAAATCTACATGGTATTTACATATGGAAATGTAATGTGAATGCTGAAAGTATATCTGGTACACCTCCATTTTATTTTATTTTTTATTGGTACCTTTTAGGTAGACATAATGATAAATGTTTATCAGAGAGAATTTATACTTGTACATGACATAACTTATTCTTTCTTCCATTCCCCTACCCCCTTCAACCCCTCTTCCCCTCCTTATTTACAAAAGCTGTGTCTTTACTCTTCTCTCATTGCTGGGACAAATACCTGACACTCAAAGTGACGGAAGGAAAGGTTTATGTAGCTCAGTTACTGGAGATTTCAGCCCAAATTCAGCGGGCTCCATGGCAGACAGGCATACGGCAGAAAACAACCTTTCATGGCGGCTGATAAGAGCACTGGGAGAGAGCTAGCAGCTGCTCAAGCAGCTAACTTCTCTTTCTACCTTATATTGAATGCAAATCACCTGCCCCAAGGGAGAGGCAGCACCCATTTCCACAGTAATCAATTACAAATTCCAGAAGCCGCCCACGACTGTATGAGGCTTTGGGAGGACACCTATACACAAACCATAACAAGCTGTTTCCATTTTTACCTTCTTTTCTCATTTTTTATCTCCCTCATCTCCCCTTATCTGAATATTTTCTTCCTATTTCACAATAGCGATTATACATTTTAGTCCTTATTCATACTTTCAGTCTCCCACACCAGTGAAATAATGTGTCTTTGTACATGTGTGTGTTCAGTTTACTTCATTTAAGAGAATGGTCTCAAGGTGCACCCAATCACCTAGAATCATCTCAAGCTTGCCCTTCTTTATGACACAGTAGCACTCACATGTGTAGAACTGGATAATTGTTGTTAGTGCCTGCTGTACCACCAACAGTCAATGTATTCATATAAAGTATTTGGAAGTGTCCATATATAACAAGCATTATTAAATAGTAACTTTATATTTCAAAATGAGCAACTTTAGTTTCAATTTTTAAGTAACTCAGTTAGTTGTGGGCTGGTGGCAGAAATTTCAAGGAGCAAAGCAACAAGAGTCCAGTGACAACCCCTGCCATGGATATCCCACATTTTGGACATAACTGTGATCCTCTGTTTATCTTTTATATTCATGATTTCATCTTTTCCTTTGAAAAAGTCATTTAGAAGCCAGCTCTAATCTAGTCACAGTAATCATTACACTTAGCTTCTGGGACATTGAGGCCAGTTCTTTATGACAAAACATGATACCCAAGACCAAGAATCTCATCTTTGGGTATGAAAAATCTCCAGTCTGTCTCACTGCCTTGCTCTTTCTCACAGAGCCCTGGCCCCAGCCTGTCACTCTGCACGCTCCCCTTTGCTTTTTCCAAAGTAGATGTATATTTTAGACATATTTTTCTTCCTTGAGAAAAAACATAAGACTTTAAGGGCATTAATTTTGTAATTACCTATTTAATAATAATCAAACACATAGTCATATTAAGACCTTCAGCAAACTCTGACAAGGTTGTGAGACGTGCCTTCAACCTACTCCACTCTCTGGAACATGAAATTCAAATTTTTAAAACACTGCATGACAAAATGAGCATAATAAATCCAATAAAATTCTAATTGGTTGGTCATAGTAATCGCTTTGGTGATGTTTTAAAACATCACATGGAAAACTTTTAAAATGTAAGTTTTTTCACTTTAAATGTAAATTTACTCATGCCTGGTGAAAAGGGCCAAATTTCTTCTCACTGACCTACAGCCCCGCACCACTTGCAGGCAGCGGTGACTTTTTCCCTGCTTGTGGAGCAGAGGAGAAACCAGCAAGGGGCAAGGCTGACCATCCACCCTGGTAAAGCGTGCAGTGAACTCCTAGGGAGGAGGAACTTTTCATTTTTGCAACACACAGATTGTACCATACTTGCAAATTTCCCATCAAAATGGTCACAAAATTGTACTAGTTTGCTGCCCCTGTTTAATATTGTTATGTTTTAAATTTTCAAAGAAGGATCTACAAATTACACCTATGTTAAAGTAACAAAACGTTCATTGCACTTCTCCATGTCTAGTCACTTAGCCATCTATATTCTGTTCTTTTTCCCCATCTGTGGTAATTTTGCCTTCCTCTTTTTTCTCCAGTCAGATTTTATTGGCGCATTTTAGATATATATAATGATCACATTCATCATAGAGAATTTGTGCTATACCTGATGTGGCTTGCTTTTTCCCCCTCCTCATTCCCTTACCCTTACTTCAACCCACCCACCCTTCCCCATTTACAAAAACTTTGCTTCAAATTTTTCCTCGTTTTTTTTAACTTTTCCCTTCTTTCCTTTATCCCCCCAACCCATTCCCCTCCCTACTTGAACATTTCCATCCTATTTCACAATTCCTATTGTACATTCTGGTCTTTATTTAAAAAACTTTTGGTTTCTGACACCAGTGAAACAATGTGATATTTACACATGTGCCTCCAATTTATTTCACTTAAGATAATGGCAAGCACAACGACCCAGGTTCCATCCCCAGTACCACATGCCATGCTGGCTCCGGGACTCTGGGAGCAACAAGATGCCAGCCACTCAAACTGGGCAGGGTGATGCTCACCTGTAATCCCAGCACTGGGAAAGCTGAAATAGGAAGATCACTACAAGTCCAAGCTGCATAGACGCTGTGCTATAAACACAGCTGTGCGTGTGACACTGTGGTTTGATGCTTTTAATTCTCTGGGGAGGATACCAAAAAGGGGAAGGGCTCTGTCCAATGGAGCCTCTAGTCTTGATTTTTGGAGGAGTCTCCACACTGACTTCTATAGTGGTTGCATCAGTCTACACTCCTACCAGCACTGGAGAAGAGATCCTTTGTCCCCACAGCTCCTCCAGCATTTGTTACTCGTTGACTTTTTGATAATAGCCATTTTTTGTGGTGTGAGATGGAATCTTAGTGTTGTTCTACTTTGTATCTCTCAAATAACCAGTGAAGTTGAATATTTTTCATATATTTATTTACTGTTTTTACTTCTTTATCTGGGAAGTGTGTTCATGATTAAAGAAATAATACCCTTCCCAATAGCATACAAAAAAAGAAATGCCTAGGAATAACATATTGTACCAAGTTCAATTTGGCTTTAATGGAAAAGTTGATAAAGTTGGTATCAACCAGGATATGATAAGGTGGGCCCAGGTGTGTATTATGCTGGAAGAATAAGCAGCAAAGATGTGAGGGGACTTCTTTTTCCTTTAGAGCACTGGGACCTTCTCTTTCTTTTTAGGTTTTAATCTATCCTTTTCTTCGAGTCTCTCATTTCTGAGACTAAGTATTGGCTTCACGGCTGCGTACTTTCTTGCTTTCT
>PVKN010037395.1:0-11252 GCA_004027915.1 Capromys pilorides
ACAAGTCATATAAGTATAAACAGGCAATCTGAACAGACATATCTATTAAAGAAATTGGACAAAAGTGTGTAACCTTTCTAAGTAGAAGTTGCCATTTATATAAGTTAATTGATAAATATTACTAAGGAAGAAATTATACCAGTTCTACACAATCTCTTTCAAAAATAGAAATAGAATATTTCCTTACTTATTCAATATCATTATACTAAAATCAGAGAAAGACTTTACAAGAAAAAAATAACAATAGATCAGTATCTCTGAATATAGATGTAAAAATTATCAATAAAATATTACAAATTGTATTTAATGATGTATAAAGATACTTCAGGAAGGGTTTATCCTCCAGGTATACAAAGCTAGTTCAGCCTTTGAAAGTCAATTATGTATACCTATTGATACCCACTGTATCAATAGGTTCAGAAAAGAAAGGCCATATGACCATATCAATAGAAATAGAAAAATCATTAGGCAGAAATGCAAACCTCATTCATGATGTGACTCAGGAAATCAGAAATATGAGACACTTCCTCAACTTGAGAAAGAACATCTGTAAAAAAAAACTATAGCTAACATGATTTTCTTTAATTTTAGGGAAGGGTTTCCAGGGTGTTCAGGATCTCGCTACTAGATTGGACTCATAGTGATCTGTCTGTTTACAGCCTCCTAAGAGCTGGGATTACAGGCACACACCACCTCACCCAGTCTTGAAATCATGATTTATGGTGAGAAACTTGATTATTTTTTATAAAGATCATAACTAAGGTAAAAATGTCTGTTTTTTTCACAATTAAAATTATGCTGGACATACTGGGTAACATAAGAAGGTAAAGAGAAAAATAAGGAAATGAAGGAAGACCGAGAAAGAAGAAATAGAACTCTATTCATAGCATGATTGTCATCTGAAAGATCAATGACAAAAGTTCAAGAACTAACTAGCAAGTTTACAGGATACAAAGTTAATATACAAAAAGCTGATTGATTTTCTATATACCAGCAAGTAACAAGTGGAATATGAAATTGAAAACACACTACTATACATATTAGTACCTCCCAAATGAAATACTTAAGTATAAACACAAATGATAGGAGAACTATAAAATACCGATGAAAGATATAAAAGATGAAATATTTTATGTTCCTGAATAGAAAGGCTTAATATCATTGAAATGTCATTCTTCCCACCATGTTCTATAGATTCAACACTGTGCCAAGAAAGCTATCCTGTGCATGTTGACAAGCTGATTCTGAAGCTTATATACGGAGGCAAAAATACCCAGCAGCCAACTCAGGTATTTTTGGAGAAGATCAAAGTTGGAAAATTGACATTACCTATTAGATTTACTACAGAGCTATAATAGTCAAGGCAATGTGATACTGGTGAAAGAACTGATAACTAGATAATGGAATGGTATAGAAACAAAAAATGTATGTTTAAGTGATTCTTGACAAAAGCTTAACACAATATCATAGAAAAATAGTCCTTTCAACAAATCATGGTAGGAAAACTGGACTTTCATATGTCCCCCACCCCAAAAATCTAGACACAGACCTTAAAATTTATTGTTATTTTTATTATTTTTTTTTATTTTATGCATTTGGTACAGGGTTTTGCTATAGCTTATACTCACAGTGATCCTCCTATTTTAGCCTCGCCAGTGCTGGTATTACAGGCATGTGCCATCATGCAGTCTCGGTGGCCTGCTTAGCCCTCCCAGAGTGAGGCCAGTGAGGCATCTGGAACCATGAATCAAAGCCGAGTTCTTGTGCTTGCCTAGGCAGGCACTTAGACTGCTGAGGTATCTTTGTGGCCCTCAACATTTATTTTAAGTGAATGATAAACCTAAATATAAAATAGGAAACTCTAAAAGTCAACATAAGAGAGAAACCTAGATAATTTTGGATATGGTGTTGATACTTAGATATAACAACAGAGATCTATGATCTATGAAAGAGATAATCAATAAGCTAGATGCCACTAATAGCTTTTGCTATTTAAAAGGTAATGCCAAGAAAATAAGAAGTGTTTGATTCCCAGCAGCACATGCTGCAATGGCCCCATCCCCAGGGTGTGTTGAGCCTGCCACCAAGACTGGGTGTGGTGGTGCACATCTGTAATCCAAGCACTGGAGAGGCTGAAAACAGCAGAGTTGCTTTGAATCTGAGCTATGTAGTGAGACCCTGTACCAAATACACAAATTAAGAGACTAAGAAGACAAGCCATAGATATTTGGTAAATACATGGCCTTGGCAGAAAATATTTACAAAAAATCTGATAAAGGATATTATAATGTACAAAGAATTTCTAAAATTGAACAGTAAGAAAGTCAATAGTCCACCCAGTGTTGGGCATTATGTCATTAAGGAATTGTAACTTAAGTCCACAGTGAGACACTACTCTGCAGCACTGTCAGAGTATTCAAAACCCAAACCACTGACACCACCAAATGTTGACGAGGATGTGGAGCAACAAGCACTCTTTTCTTTCTGGTGCTGATAAAAAATTATATAGTTTCCTTTGAAGACAATTTAACAAATTCTTACAAAATTAAATTTTTTTTACTGTATAACCCAGCAATCCTGCTCTTTGATATTTATATAAACGAATTGAAGGTTTATGCCCACACAAAAATCTGCACAGAAGTGACTATAGCAGCTTTATTTATAATAGCTAAAACTTAGAAGTAATCAAGATGTTCTTCAGAAGGTAAGTGGATAAATAAGCCATGGTCCACTCAGAAAGTGGAATATATTGTAAATGCATGTCAATATAATTTGTCCAAATCTACAGGACACATAAAGCCAAGGAAACTCATATAAGCTCCAGGTTCCAGATGATAATGATGTATCAATGTGGGCTCATTAATTATAACAAATTTATCACTGTTAGGCAGGATGTCAATATTGGAGGAGGTTGGCACATATGCTAAAACTGCTCTAAAATAATGTTTATTAATAATAACCACAAGGAAACATTTAGGATGATAAGTGCATTTTGTGAATATCCATAGCTTAGCAAGAATTTGATTTTCCTGTAGGAAGGTGCAAAGTAAGCTCCAAATATGAGTAGAGAAAAGAGGAAGATGATTAACTTAGGTTGTATTTAGTACTAAATATAATAGTACTGAAACTTGGGAGAGCGGAAAAAAAACCAGTGCAGTAGCTGGTAGACAGTAGGGGATAGTGGTAAAATGGTGCCGATAATTTTTTCCAATTTAGAAATGATATTTAAATTGAGGATTAATGTTATGTGTCAATTTGAGTGGGCTAAGGGATACCCACAGTGCAGAAAAAACATGTCTTGGTGTGCCAGAGCAGGTGTTTCCAGAAGAAAGCAGCATTTGAGTCACAGGATTCATAAAGAAGATCCTTCCTCACCAGTGTGGACAGTATCATCCAATTAACTGATAACATAAAAGTCGAAGAAAGGAGAATTTTCTCTCTGGTCTGAGCTGGGACATCTCCTGCTCTCAGGCTTCTGATTCTTGATCTTTCGACTTGGGCCATGGGCTCTTCTGGTTCTCAGACCTTTGAATTTGGGATGGAGCTATACCGCTGCTTCTTCCCTGCTTACAGATAGGTGAATGTGGGTTTCTTAGAGTCTACAATTATGTGAGACAATCTTAATCAACATAGCAGGGTTCGGTCTTTTGTTGAATGAAGGCAGTGGAGTATTAGTGCATCTTATATTTATTTCTTCTTTTATAACACAGTCATCTGCATGTGTAATTTGTGTCTTCTTATAGATTTAACCTCTTAATTCTTTTCCTTGTTGCAAGAAATTCTTGTTTCAGAATTTCTGGAATAATGTGAAGTAACAACAGATATTAATTATCACAGTTTGATTTTTTTGTAAGGGGAACAATACAATAGGGGACACATTTTATAAGAGTATTTTACAATCACCAGAAGAATCACATACAGAGAGTACAGGAAATCTGTCCACACACTAAACACTAGAGAATCCAGCTAAGGGCCTAGATCCTAATATCCTGCATGAGACCAGCTGAAAACCTAGAGCCCAATGCCTCTCACAAGTTCAAATGCAGTCCTGGAGCCCATGGTAATATCTCAGGCAGGCCCATTTCATGGATTTGTACTGAGAAGGTTCAAAGGTCAGTGATGGAAGCTAGAAGTCCATTCCAGTGGAATGAAGGAAAGCTGAGGGATCTGAATGAGAGCCAGGAAGCAACTCCCAAGGTAAGAACCAGAGCTCCCTTGAAAGTACCACAGCCATACTCAGCAACAGTGAAGTCTTGAGCTCCTCCAGCAATGAGGAAATCTGAGTTCCTGTGAGAAAAGCCAACATGGTAAGCTTCTCCAGAAGACTAAGCAATGCACCATTTTCCCCTCTGGAGCCAGGAAGGGATGCTCAAGGTAAGGCGCTTATAGAGCTCTCCCTAAATGAACTGTAGCCATTCTCTGTGACAATGAGGTCCCAAACTTCTCCTGTGACAAGAATGGTCAAACTCATTGGCAAAGCCAGCATGACAAGGTCCTCCAGCAGAACAGCTGAAGAGAACAAACAGCTTCCAACAGCTCCAACAGCTTCCCTAAACAGCTTCCCTAATAGCTTCTCAATAATTTCTCCAGTTCTGCCTCTTAAGCTGCTGGTACTAATCCTCAGGTGGGCCTCTGATACCTAGCACCATGCTAGTTTCAATTCAGCTGAGTATAACAAGTTGATTACCAGTTAACAATCCACTACACTAGTTGTATTCCTAGCTTTGTTCCTGACATTAATTTTTATGCACTTGGAGTATTTTAAAGATTTGAATCTTAAATATAACATTTACTTTTGATTTCTATTATTATCCAATATTAAAAGAATGCATCCATAATAATAAAATGAGATAAGGGGTTTATTAGAAACATGTGAAATTTTATTATATATCATTAATTTATTAGCACTTATTGTAACTTTTGTAAATATTTTATAATTTTTTATGTGCACACATAAACATGCATAATTTTCATTGCATACATGTGTGATGTGTCAAATTTTGACTTTCATACCATACCTTTCCCCATAACCTGGATTAACAATCTGAGGTATATCAATTTAAGTTTTTCTCTATAATAATGTAATTCTTTACATATGCACATTTTCTGCACATTTTGTTTTTCTCATCCAACACTACTGTATGAAATTATAAATGTTACATTTGAATCCTGACCTAGCTATTTATAAATTATGTGTCTCTGCGGAGGTTAAGTAACCGTTTTGGCATAAGTTTCCCACCTAAACACAAGAACAGCTGCTACGTTCTTCTAGGACTATGATGAGAACATGATGATCTCATATACACATAAAGCTATAAACATGGAATCTGGCAAATAGCAGCTTCTAAGCAAGGTCACCTGACCTCATGCCCTGGACAAGGAAAGCGATATCTTTCCTTTCCCTTTTGGCAGTTATGACCTTTGACCCAATGTGGTGTAGCTAAGCCAATGCTTGCATACCTGTGGAGGGAGCTTAGGGTACCCTGGATCATATTTGGTTTAGAGCAACATCTCTGGAGTCCCATGACCTGATAGGAATCTGTGTTCCATGGCTTTGTGGCTATGTCACTTTTGGAGATTTGTTTAACCTGTCTGTGTTTCAGTGGCTACATCTTTAAAGTGGAAACAGTAGTGGTACCCACCCACATTATACTTGTTCAGGTGTAAATGAGGTAATGTATATGAACCCCTTAGAACAATGCCTAATACACAGAAGATACTCAGTAGGTACAAGCAGGGGGAGTGTAAGATTCTTTGAGATTCTTTGGCCTAGTTCTGCCACTTGCTGTCCCTTGGCCTCTGAGTAAGTTCTTATTATAGTCTATATATCTTATCTATAGTCTTCTAGATCCCAGTGTTGATCTGAGAAATGGGGAATACCCACTTCTAAGCAGTGACTGGAGAACAAAATCAAGTAACTCAAGAACGGAGATGATGGTGTGCCATACGTGGTCAGTGCAGCTAGCCCAGCTTCCCTTGCTTGCATTACTCCTGCGGACTGAACCGCTTTGGCTCCCCTCAGACGATGAGTTATCTTGATTCTAAACATGGTCCAACCAATTAATTTTTAGAGTACAGGTCTGCATGAACCTGAGCATTCCTGGTCTAAACCGTCCATGCTCTTAGTGTGGGCCTGAAAAATACCAGAGAGCCCTAGGGGCAGTCTCCAGTCTCAGCTATCTACTGCACCTTGTCACCTTGGTTGGTTTCTTAATTACATGTGAGTGCATGTTTTGTTTATTCATGTCGCTCTCTAGGCACAGATCTACTTCTGGTCAGGCACACTGGGCAGGACGATCGTGAAATGTGTCTGAAGCTGGAGGTCTTGCGGAGCGATGGCGATGAGGCAAGCAGCTCACGCTGGAGCTTTCTGGCTCTTGCCAGGGTTTTGCAATCCTCCAAAGATATCTCAATTTCCTCCTTCAATCTTGACACGAAAGCTCTGCCACTTCCTCCAAAGCAAAGCAAAGACAAAACAGGCAGTTTTTGAGGCAGTCCTCTCTTTCAGTGCAAACACGAAATTCTCTTAAGAAAGCTGCCAAGGGCTAGGTATCATATTAGATAACCTGTCCATCTCCTTTTGCTAAGATTCTTGCCTCTGTTGGAAAAAAAAAAAAAAAAAAAGAAAAGAAAAGAAAAGAAAAGAAATGCACTATGATTGGTCTCTGAGCCTGTAGCAAAACTTGTTAAAAAAGGAATTAAAAATTTCTTGCTCCTCATATTGCCTCTATGCTCATGAAGTCAGTTTATCCTACCTCAAAGGAACAAAACAAGCCTTTGCACAGCCCTGGGTTTTGGGTATTAAGCGTGATTCATCAGTGCCCTCTAGTGGTTCTAGTTGAAAACTGTTGAGGGCTCTGAGACCCTGCAAAACCTTGGGACTTCAGAGTAAAAACCTTTAGATAATTTTTAAAATATATAATCATGAGCTACGTTGCTTCTATCTTATTTACGTTTGGTTACATAGAAATAATTTCTCATTGTCTTTTTCGGATTCAGTTTTTGAGGCAACCCTGGTGAACAAACATCTGCATTTCTATGCCTGGATAGGCATAGAAATATGCAGGAGTCGCTGGAATGGACCATTTGGATTCCACTTCTGCTGGTCCCCACTAAAGTGAGACAACTCCAGGAAGTGAGGACCTTTCCACCCTTTTATGGGCCACTTACTAGTCCAATTATCTAAGTACAGGATGACCAAAAATTGCAAACATTTTGCTAATTTTTATAATATATCAGGAAATAAAAAAATGACAGTTTTATCAAATTTATTCAATACAAGAACTGACTGGTTGAAATGACATCAAGATAGCTTCCCAAGGCCACTTCCATAAATTGTGCTGAAGTGAACACTGATGAACCGGATTCTGTGTTGAACCACATTCTGTTCCATTTAGGTATCGCTTTCTACACTATGGAGGCCAAGAATTTATACTACCAAAAGGCACCAGGTCCAGCTAGTTATGAAGGTCAAATGCTCCTTTTCTCCATCAGCTCTCCTGGGAAGCTGAGTTACCTCATATTCTATACACGAATGCCCAGACTTCCTATAACTGGAACCTAACCAGTGTTGTACTTGGTACCCAATTTCCCTCCTCAGTTTTCCCAAAAAGGCACATCAGAGGTCTTGTCATTAACTTACATACAAAAACTGGTAGGCTGAATTGCTGCTGCTGAATACATCAGAACGCTGATTTCTTAAAAAACTGGTGAACACTGGTTAATACAAACTTGTGTAGTTGAGCTACTGTGAATTTTGTGCATAATGGAAAATAGGGAGCCAAATCTGTGCATTTCTGCTTCCTCCATAGGGCATACCGATTCTCCCTTGAGAAAGCATGAGAGGAATCTAAACTGAGAGACACTGCGCAATGTACAAATCAATACTCCTCCAAAGGTTCAAGGATGGTTGTAGCTTGATGGCAACCAAAATGATGAGATAACTGAAGACCTCTTAGAATTGCACCTTGGGTTCTGGGGAGAAAAACACAACAATGCTCATGAAATTCAGGCCTGTGAGATAGTTCAGCAAACTAAGTGCTTGCTTAGGCAAGCTTAGGGGCCAGAGTTAGGGGCCAGAGTTTGATCCCTAGTATGACAGCTATGCAGGTGATGGAGTCCGGACGTGGTGGCACACACCTGTAATCCCAGAATTAGGGAGGTTGAAAACAGCAGGATCACTATGAGTGCAAGCTGTGTAGTGAGACTCTGCAAAACTGAACCTACAAAAAGAAAAATAAAAACAAAAAAAATGGTGATATTTGAGTGTGATTTGCAGTTTAGTTATTTGTATCATATCAATTTTAATTTTTAGTCATTATTGTATTATGATTTGCAAAATGCTAACTTGAGGCAAAACTCAGGGAAGAGTAATTTGGTATTTTTGCTGTAAGTCTTAAAAGTCATTCAAAATAATGTAAAAATTAAAAAGAAATAAGTGAATTGAAGTTTGATCATATATTGTGTTTAGTAGTGCCAAGGTATTATTGTAAGACATAATCAGCATAAAGGTTAATGAGTGATTTAAAAATTCTCATGCTGTCTTAAAAAATAAGGTGTGCATTTTCCACTGAGCACTTTGGTTTAGAGTAGCCACGATTCAGGGCCGAGTAGCCACACAGGTCCTGCCATATTGAACAGCACGGGGCGGTGTCCTCCAGGGACCCAGTGGCTTGTTGGCAATACTTTTCTGGGTCTGGTCCTCCGTCAGTGCTGGTGCTGGGCCCTGCTTCCTAAACCAGTTCTTAGTATCCTCAAGGGTGACTATTTTCTTGGGGGAGGGCTCAGGATATCCAAGTTCTGGTTATACTGATGGTCAGTCTAGGGAAAAAGAGACTTAACATATAGACAATGACCCTTCCAGTTGAACGAACTGTTCATAGTCCTAGTTCTGTATAAAATGTGGAATATGCCAGTTTTAAGGGATATAAGCAAAAATGACTTTAGATGATTCTTAGACATGGTATTAAAGAATGTTACAAGGTGGGAACTGTTTTTTTTCCATTTTGATTCTCCTTTATTGAAGTATGTTGAGGAGTAACAGGAACTTAATACCCTTATATTTCTAAAGCCTCTATAACACTAAGTAACACCATGCTGCACCCCCTTTCAATATCTGGCTAGAATTTAATATATATTTCTGTTTTCTTTCTTTTGAGACAGGTCTCATTACGTATCTCAGGCTGGCCTCAGACTTGCAGTGATTCTTCTGCCTCAAGCTCTTGGGGATTTGGATTTCAAGCGTGCACCACCAAGCCGGGGTGATTTTTTTTTTTTTTTTATCTTTAAAACCACTTTTTGTGAAAGCCTGGGAGAATGTATTCTCTCTAGATGACTCTCCTTAGACATACTGTGCATCATCGATCCCTTTCCTCTGTGGCTCCCTAATCTCCTTGAACAGAAAATTTGGGACACCACTGAGTTATAGAATGTTACAGCACAGGGTTTCTTATGTCCTGAGTCCTCACTGACCTTGAAGGGCTAGGGCCAAAATATTGGCCATCCTTGTAGCCCTTCTTTTTTTTCTCTAATTTTTTGGTCTGCAAACTTAAGTTCTTAATACTCCAAACGAGAAGCTTAGTGATACCATTACTCTATAAAATAGGCACTTGAGCTTAATATCATTGTCTTTCTGAATATCAAATGTCTTAGACTGTACATTCTTTCAGGCTTTCATAGAGAGCAAACTGGCCAAGCAATGGCCATGACTCATCCAGATGGCTGACACTGACAACAGTTCTACAAAGCACTATGCGTGGTTTCTAGGTAAATGCTGAGGGGCTTTGTGAGATACAAAAGTTACATGTTTTGTCGTACAGGTCTTTCTTTAAATTGCCCTTAAGAATCCAGCAGAAAAGTTTAACTATGAGGCATAAAAACTAAAGTTAGATTAGTATGCTGTGCTGCAAAAGGCTCTGCGTCCTGTACTCTGAATAACTACTGCAAAGACAACAATATGCATTATATTAATTATTGTGGCGGTATTACTAACGTGTTTGAAAACTGTCTCATTGTTATTTCTTATTAAAAGTAATAAAAAATAAAAATAAATAAATGAAAAATAAGGTAAAATCACCTGTTATTCACAGTAAATATTACTGACTTTTCATTTCATTAATGACAAGAAATTTCTTTACATTTTAAATAAAAATATGAATATAATGCAAAAATGTAAGTAGGAAACTAATCATAACTTCGTGGTGTGGAAAAATAGCAAAAACAGAAAAATAGACATCAGAAACCACAAATATCCTTCAGGGAATACAAGAATGTTTGAAATATGGAGAGATCAGGTCTCCATATTTCAAGAGGGCTCTGAGGAAAAAGCACCAGGGCAGAGTGGAGTTGTCAGCGAGCCAGCCTCACTTAGAACCTTTTCTTTGCAGGCTGCTTTGTCCTCATAGACCTCTCTCCTCTGGTGGTGGCTCTCTCCTCTGGTTACTCCAGCCTCCGTCATGTCTCTATTTCTTCTTTCATCTCTCACTTTCTTTTCACAGTACTGGATATTTAATTCGGAGTCTTCATGCTAAGCTACTTCCAGATGCCTTTTAATTTTTTAACATTTGAGACAGGGTCTCACTAAGTGGCTAAGCCGTCCAGCTGAGCTTGTGTTTGAGCTCTTCCTGCCTGGCCTCCCAGAGTGCTGGAATTTAGGCCTATACCACCACTGTGGGTTCATCTCCCACCTTTGGGACCAGGCTCTGGCTGTTGGCAGGCACCAAGCACTGCGGGCTGCAGAAGCAGGGTGGTCGCCATCTGACCATGCAGAGGGCTGTGCCTGACACCTGTGCTTTCAGCTGACGTCTTCAAAAGGAGCCTTTCCTCAGGACTTGCCCGTGTGGACATTCTGGATCCCATTAAGATTATGTCATCAATTTCTGGGTTCAAATGCTTCTGGGCAAGTGGAAGGTAAAATGTCTATAAAGGGAAAGCTAGTCAGGACATTTTTACACTTCATTCCCTTGGAACAGAACGGTGCATCCTGCTGTACCTGTTTTCTGTGCTGATGCGACAACAAAGTGAAGCTAAAAATCTGACCCGAGTAATTTATGTCCTTGAATGATTGCCATTATTGCCATAAATTCTGGGGATCTCTAGGCAAAACTCTGCCCATACAAAATGAAATCTATTCAACACAGAGATGTGGAAACTACTTGGGGAAAAGTAATCACTAGTTTCTTCTCCTCTTCCACCATCATTCTGGATGGCAGGGATGGAAAGGGAAGAGGTTAAAGGAGCTTTTCCTCTGATGA
>PVKN010037396.1:0-11255 GCA_004027915.1 Capromys pilorides
ATAGTATACATACCTAGCACATTTAATGGATAATGTATTTTTTTAGGTTTTTCCCATTTTCCATGCTCTACCATCTTAATTTCCTCTAATGGGCACTTCCTCACAAGAGTTACATTGACTTCTTATTCAAACTTTGTACACTATGACCTTTACATATGCATTGTTTTTACTGGAAAAATATCATTCCATCATCATTGTCCGGGGCAGATTATGCTCATATATTTTTGATAGCACCGGGGATGGAAGTCATGGTCTTCACACTGAGGTGCCACCCCACTCTTTCTTATATATCATCTTGAGACAGGGTCACACTTAGTCTGTAAATTGCTCCTCCTACTACAACCTTCTTGCTTGCTGAGATTATACACGTGTTGTCTTTTATGTCTTGATCTACTCAAATTTGTCCCAAGCTAAGTTAAATTCTGCATTGTGTAGCTTCACAACATACTTTGAAATACATACAATGTCTATACTTATTGGATATCTGTCTTTCTTAATGCCATGGGACAAGAATTATTTTTGTCTTAATCTCCAGTGATTATTCTGTGTCCAATCCAAGAAACCAGCTCAATAATCACTTTTAGACTATTAAAGAAATAATAATTCTTGTTGGTATTTTTAATATTGACAAAAATAGATTATTGGGTAAGAGTCAGTGTGGTTTTTAATATAATAGCAAGCTTTTATTGAGCACACTGCAATGTCCTAGATGCTATTGAGAATGCATAAAATATTTAATGTGGTCCATTGCTAACCCTAGTGAGATCAATGCTATCTCACAGAACATAATAAAGAGTAAGGAATTCTAGCCGGTTAATTTAATAATTCTCAGAATACAGATATTCTGGCCAAATTAATTATGAATGATCAGTACAGCCAGAGCTGCTCCAAAATGAAAAACAGAAAGTTTTGATAACTAAATCACTGAAAAGAGGTAATGTGACAAGCTTCAAGTGTTTGGTGCTTTGTTTTTCAGCATGACCAGTTCATTTCTGTTTAGGTGATGAATATTACAATTATTACAGTCAAATAAAACATTTCCTTATTAATTAATGAGATTTCTGTATAAATCTCACCATCTATTGTTTTACTGAGCCATAAAAACTGAACTCACTGTACAAGAAATATTTCAGTGTTTTAAGTATTGGCCTGTAGTTAACTATAAATATTTTCAAATAATGATTGCTGTGAAAAAATCACTGAGATCTCATGTATAAGAAAAGCTGTTGTCTTAGGCACTTTTCTTGTTCCAGAGACACAGTGCCTGGCGTCTACAATATACAGGCAAAGAACTTACTTTGTCTCTCCTTTCAGTGCTGGTCATTCAGCTCTGAAGAAGAAACAGCATGGCAAATGGACATAGTGGAGGAAAGGTCCAAATATCATGGGAAATGGCAAGTAGAAAATGATGGAATCCAGGGCTGAGATATACTTTTTCAGGCCATGCCTACCTCTTTTGACTCGACCTTACCTCCTCATAGGGCATTTAATAAAAGTTCCTCAGTGGACCCACCCACTTATGGTGACCACCTCCATGTTCTAGTTACCACAAAAGCCTTTTTCAGGGCACATGCAGCTTTGAGGGACCATCCAGATGTAAACAGCTACAGAGCATGAAATTTCTGTGGATAAATTCCATAGATGAGCAATTTAACATGATTTCATGTTCAAATGTATTTTCTAATTTCTTCAAATACACACCTTTTAAGGTTTATAACTCCATGTCCATATATGATAATTTGAATTATTTAGAATGGAAAGTATTATCAATATTAAGATACTACTTCAGTTTCTAGACTAAACTTCTCTGATTTGAAGTCACCTCCAAAATTCCAGACAAAAGCTAGAGTTCTGTGCAATTTTTCCCCTGTGTATGTTTCAAAGTCTTGCTTACCTATCTACCAGGTTATGATAGCAGAATGGTTCTCACTGGATGCAACCTTCGTTACTAGACTTCCCAAACTCCAAAACTGTAAGCCAATAAAACTTAAAGTGTTTATAACTTATACAGGCTGTGTAATTCTGTTATAACAATGAAAAACAGAAGAAAATCCAAAAAAATAAAAAAAAAGAGCAGAATTGCTGCATTAACAAATTTCTGAAAATGTGGAAGTAACTTTGTGACTGGAAAATGGATACAGGATATATGAATTTGGAAAAGCAGAATAGAAAGGCCTGACATGATCAGGATATTAAGGGCTGTTCTTATAAGGACTTAGAAGAAGAAAACTATACATAAAGTCTGCATCTTCTTAAAGACTACTTGTTAGTTGTGAATAGGATGTTTATAGAAATAAGGACAGTAAAAGATAGTTTTGTGAGATCTTAGATGGAAAAGAGGAAGTGTGTACAAGAAACTGGAGTAAAGACCATTTATTTGTAGTTTCAAAGTATATGATTGTGTCATGTTCACGTCCTAGAGGTTTATGGAAGACAGAATTTAAGGGCAACAATGTAAAGTTTATGGCAGAAAAAAAGTCTAAGCAACAAAATATTCAGGGTGCTGGAAGTCCACATTTAGTATGTGCAGTGAGATGGGAGGTTTAAGAGCTAAGACAGAAATTATAACTAAGAAAGAAGGAAATGTGGGTGTAACTAAGTGGTAGAGAGCTTCCTACCACATGCAATGTGTTCAGTTTGATCCAAGTGCTGAAATAATTAATATAATATAATATAATATAATATAATATAATATAATATAATAATATAATGAAAGAGGGTAGAAAAGCAGAAAAAATGAGAAAAATTTGGTGGAGGGAAAACTAGATTTATAGGGAAAGAATGCTGGTTACTTTGTCACATAGCTGTTATAAAATACCTTACATTCAAAGTTCAAAGTTAAAAGGTTTATTTAGCTAACAGTTTGTAGGGACTTTAGGCTATAATAGGCTGGATCTAAGGCAGGTTGGCTAAGCAGAGAAGTATAGCAGAGGTTAAACAGGTCATGGTGGTAGAACACAGATAAACTGAATCAAGAAAATACAAAAACTCTGAGTGACCCAATATCACCCAATGAAATTGAAAGTGTAATAAAAAATTAAAAAAAAAAAACTTACCAACATAGAAAGCCCAAGTCCCCGATAAAGCCTCAGGAAAATCATCGGGCAGTCAATTGTGTGGCTCAAGGAGTGGGGGTAGAGGACTAGGGTAGGGCTTGAGGGGCTGGGCCAAAGAAGTATGAACCATTAAACTGATAGTATGTGCCTCTCCCACCCCCAGCCTGGTGGCCTCTCTTGGAGGGATGGAGTGGATCATCCTGAAAATGGTGGCACTCCAGCTTATCCTCCAGATCCTATAGGGCAGCAGCAGTGTCTTGAAACCCCCAGGAATTTTGAACTAAATAAACCTTTCCTTCCCTAAGTTTGTGTGTTGGGTATTTGTCCCAGCAATGATGCAAGATTAACTGTACAGAATTTGATACTAGAAGAGTAGGGCTTGTTGCTATAGTTCTACCACTTCATGTGGATTGCCAGCTTTTGGGAATGGCTTATGGGAAGAGATAGGAAAGGTTCAGAGATGTCACTCACAAAAGAAGTTTTGGAAGAGCTTCTGCCTTTTGTAGGGGAGATTTCTTCTGTAAAGACCAGGCTGCAGATGTGTCCTCTGGGAAGAAGGACTGGAATGGTTGCTGGACTCCAAATCACTTGTGTTTTGGCGTGGCAGAAATTTTGTCTGAGATTAAGATTAAACATGGAGGACTATTAATCTTTCAAAGGAAATATAAATATAAATATTGGGGTAGTAATACATTCTGAATGACCCAATATCAGCCAATCAAATTGAAAGTGTAATAAAAACTACTTACCAACAAAGAAAATCCCAAGTCCTGAAGGATTCACAGATTAATTCTACAAGAAACAAAGAGAAGATTTAATCTTGTTACTCCTCAAAGTTTTCAATGAAATTGAAAAGAAAGAAGTCCCAAAATTTTTGGGAAGGCAAGTAGTAGATATCAAAATAAAAGAAAGAATCAAAAGAGAGAATTATGGGCTAATGTTTTTCATGAGGATAGATTCAAAAATCCTTGCTAAATTACTGGCAAGTGAATAGAGCAAATCATTGGAAGGTTATACAGCCCAACTAGGAAGGATTCATCCCAGGGATACAAGGATGGTTCAATAAGCAAATCTACAGATGTAATACACTGCATAAACAGAGCCAAAGCCAAAAATCACATGATCATCTTAAGAGACATAGCTAAGGCTTTGAAAAAACTCCATCATTGATTCATGATCAAATCCCTACAGAAAATTAGAATGGATGGCCCACACTGCAATCTGAGAAAAGCCATCTACGACAAACCAACAGCCAACATAACTCTAAAAGGAGAAAAAAATTAAGGCTTTCACTCTCAAATCAGGAACAAGACAAGGATGTCCTCTACTGCCACTCTTATTCAGTATACTTTTGAAACTACTAGCCACAGACATTAGCCAAGAGACAGAAATAAAAGGAGATTAGAATAAGACCATCCATCTGGAAAATGGATATAATCTGTGAATAATGGAGATCAAGGAAAGACAAAGGAAAAGTGCTCCCAAAGGCCTGGGTCTAGAACCAGTGAGAAAGTTTTATATTCACTTCTTTTATGAGAACTCGAAGTTTTTGACATCATTGCTTAGCCCTGATGTCAGCTTGAGGAGTGGAAGGAAAACAATGGTTGTCATTATGCATAAGACCAAAGAAGACATTAGTGTATGTTTCCTTAATAAAATCAAGGCTGGATACAGTTTAAATTTTATGTTGTCTCCTTTGTTCTTAATAGAAGTTTAACACATTTACATGAAAGTACACAAATCATGTATGCATACCATAGTGAATTACCACAGCATGAACATGCTTTTATAGCGCACTTATTGAGATAAAAACTTGGAATATTTCTAGCAATCTAAAACTATTTTCCAGCTTCTATACTACTGTCTCCACTTTACTCACCAAAGATAAAAATGCTTTTTACTTTTAATATTTTCATTTAAATTGCCATATACAATAGGCACACATGTAAATGAAATCAAACAGAATATATTTCTATGTCTTGCTTCATGAATACCAAAGTTTGCTCCTCAGATTGTGAAAAACTCTGATAAGGTATTTACTTTCTCATTGTTTTGTTTATTCCATTTTGATTACATTTTCTAGTGTAATAAGATTTATAAATTCCACAGTAGAAAGATGAAATATAGGGGTCTTTCTTTAATGTTGCTTTCTTTTCATAATCTTGGCCTTTAAATTTATTGTCTTGGAAAATCTTGTAGGCAGAAGTCTTTGTTTTTAATATTGATCCACTTTTCTAGTTGTTTTCAGCAAAAATATTGATCTACAACAAACAAATGCTTTATCAATGGAAGCAAAAATCAAACCTAGGAATTTTCATGTCCTCAATTGTTCTTTCAGTCATACTGGCTAATGTCATGATGCAAAAATGTGATTTTCTTCATTGATTTTTAATGCTACAAAAATTTCTCTACTCCATCTACCTACTCACTGTATTGTTCTCTCCCACAGGACAAACACTACATACATCTATGAAAAAGATTTCTTCTTGGAACCTGTCTTGCACCCATAATGTAGTTGGTAACTTTAAGTGACATCTCATATTTCATTCAGATCTGCACTTTTTATAATGAAGGAGAGAATGTAAGGGGATTGTTTTTGTCCCCAATAACAAAAGTGCACAAAAGTTATTTATTTTGCTTCAGGTGTGTAAGAGAAAAAAATTTATGAATTTGATGAACCTTTTAAACACTGCAATCATTAAATAGCACGCATCTCAACAATAAGTTTTTATCTGAAGTGAAAGGATTCATTGGAGTTGAGTGAGTAATGGTTGCTTTATTGCTGGGGATCTGGTTCTGACTTGAAGACTAACATTCCTCTGTGGTGGTATTGGAAGCTGTACTTTCTTTCTCTGCCTACAGCTTGGCAGAGACAGGAAGGAGTCATACCTTCTTTATTTTTTAATCTATTTTCTACTTTGGGAATATAGGGAACAGAGCTACAATTACTTTGTTCTGGTTTAGCTTTTGTCTTATACATGGAGTGTGTGTATATGTCTGTGTGTACAAAATATCCCTCTTAGTAAGTATTTCAGCTTTATTTCTTTCCATCTTCACTTTTACTCTGTATTTTTCAACTCTGTACAATTCTGTTTCTGTTTCCTTTTGTAGATTTGGCAACATCAGTATAGATTCTTTGTATTCTCAATTAAGAAACTCATTGCCTCTCATCTAGTGCTTTGAAGAATCTCATTTTATTTTTCACTAATTTTATGTGTTCAGAATGCCTTATGCATAGTTTGTCCCATCTAAAGGCACTTTGTAAAACATGTATCTGATACCAAATAACTGTTAAAACTTGTCAGTATCTCTTCATGGTTGAACAAGTAAAAGTATTTATACTGAAATCTTATTTAGGACACATTGTAATATAAAAAATCAAATTTTCTTCCCTTTAATTAAAATTGAATATATATATAATTTAGAAATATGAATTATATTAATATTATTATATAATATCAATATAATATTGTATATATACATATATGTAATTTTGGTAGTTATCTGCTTTTCCTTGACTACTGTTATCCTATTCCTTTCCTCAGTCTATCTCCAATTCACGTTGAGAAGTTGCCTTTCTCTTTCTTGAGGCAGACTTTTTGCAGACTGTGAATGAGTATGCCACAACCTACTTTGGCCAGTGCACACAGCAAGCACTCTGAATGTACAATTAGGGCAGCAAAATTAAGCTATATCGCCAAATACATCAAGGGCTGGCTAAAGAGACTGAGCAACAGATGGACTTGAACAGCTTCAGCCCAGTGGCCACACCCACTGGAAACATCCAGATCTTCAGCAATTTTGATCATTCAAATGACTATGATCTCTGTTCTCAATATTGTTTTTATTTCTCTCTTGGTTGTGACAGATCTAATCGCAAGCTAAAGCACCTGTCTCAAGTACCCTTCTCTTGTTTCTGGGACAAATACCCAATACCCAAAATGGAGGGAAAGGTTTATTTAACCTACAATTACTGGACTTTTCAATCCAGATTCAGCTGGCTCAGTGCTTGCTTCAGCATCAGATATACTAAAATTGGAACTATACAGATTCAACTGGCTCCAAGCCAGAGTAGCACATGGCAGACAACAACCTTTCATGGTGGCAGTAAAGAGTGAGAACAAGGGAGGAGTAGCAGCAGCTCAAGTATTCAGTTTCTCTTTCCTCCTTATATTGTAATGCAAATCAGATGCCCCCAGGTGCAGCATCCACACCCACACTAATCAATCACAAACTCCAGAAGCCACCCCTTGACTGCAAGAGGCTTTGAAGGGATACCTATACACAAACCATAACAGTTTCTGATTAGTCTCCTATGTTCCCAAGTTTTGCTTTCTTTGGGAAACATACTATTCCAGTATTTTTAGTCATCAAAGATGAATAGAAGACAAGGAAGAACTGAAGCAGCAAGAGTAATATGTCCAGGAAAACTCTTTCTTTTTTAAATTGCTCTTTTGTTTCTTCCTTTTATTTTTTGAGAGCTCATGTTTTTTCTATATTTAAAATTATTTTTGTATTTTTATTACTTTTAATAAATAACAATGCAACAATTTTAAAAGACATTAGTAGCACATTCCCAATAATTAACACAATATATATCATCCTCGTAGTAGCTATTCAGAGCACAGGATACAGACATGATAAATTTTCTAATTATTATTAGTACAAAAATATTGCTTCTTATTGAACTAAGAGAAAGCAGTTGTATACATAGTTCAATATTCCATAATAGTAGTGGGTGATTGGCAGAAATGGCAATGTTGGAAGCTGTTGAGTTAAGCCTTTTATAGCTCAACATACTAACCTAGTTTACTTCTTATGACTTGTGGTAACACTTTTCCACTGGGTGGTTAAAGGCAAGTTAAAGTAAGATCTGTATAACAAAACATCCAACTTTTGTATCTCCCAAGGTCAGTCAAATCCCCTCAGGATTTACCTTGAAATAATACACAGTGCTTTGTGGAACTATTGTCAGTGTCAGTTGTCTGGATGAGTCATGGCCATTACTTGATCAGTTTTCTCTCTGTGAAAGCCTGAGAGAATGTTTCATCTCTACATGACTCTCCTTAGGCACACTATACATCATCCATTCCTTTCCTCTGTGGCCCCACAATCTACTTGAACAGAAAATTTGGGACACCACTGTGTTATAGGATGTTATAGAACAGATTCTCTTAGGTCCTGAGTTCTCATTGACCTGGAAGGGCTATGGTCCTTGAAGGACATCCTTATAGCCCTTCTTTTTCTCTAGTTTTTGTTCTGTAAACTTAAATTCTTAGCCCACCAGAAGAGAAGCTTAGTGATACTATTATTCTGTAACATAGGTATTTGAGCTTAACATCACTGCCTTTCTAAATATTGAACATCTTAGACTTAACTTGAAATTGGTATTTTCCATCAATCATTGATATTCTAATAAGTCACTACAGAATGTGACAAAAGCAGTTACACATTTTTACACAGAAATTTAGAAATCTAAGCATATACAAAATTGTAGCTGATTAATCCTATGACGTTTTTCCACATCTACTATTCAGTATAGTTCTGGAAACATTAGCCACAGCCATTAGACAGAGAGAAATAAAAGGAAGAAGACTAAGTAAAGAAGAAGTTAAACTATCATTATTTACAGATGACATGATAATCTACTTGGAAGGCCCAAAAAACTGCACCAAGAAGCTACTAGAATTAATGCACAAATTTAGTAGTATAGCACGATGCAAAGTCAACACACAAAAGTCAATAGCATTCCTCTACACAGGTAACAAACACATTGAGAGAGAAATTAGAGAAAAATTCCTTTTACAATAGCACCAAAGAAAATGAAATACTTAGGAATTAACCTAACTAAAGAAGAAAAGATCTAAACAATGAAAACCACAGTATTCTGAAAAAAGTTATCCTAGAGAATTTCAGAAAATGGAAAGATATTCCCTGCTCCTGGATAGGAAGAACCAATATTGTGAAAATGGCCATATTTCCTAAATTGTTACACAGATTTAATGCAATTCCTATCAAAATTCCATCAAAATACCTCACAGACCTGGAGAAATCAAAATTTATTTGGATGCAGAACAGACCTAGAATAGCAAATACAAACCTGAGCATCAAAGATAAAGCAGGAGGCATTACAATCCCTGACCTAACATTATACTACAAAGCTACAGTAATAAAATCTGTATGGTATTGGCAAAAAAAAAAAAAAATACACCTGAAGATCAATGGAAAAATTAGAAGATGCAGAAGCAAATACAAACACACTCAGCCACTTTATCTTTGACAAAGGTGCCAAACATGTTTACTGAGGAAAGATAGCCTCTTTAACAAATGGTGCTAGAAAAACTGGCTCTCCACATGCTGCAAACTAAAACTTGACCCAGGACTATCATCATGCACTAAACTGAAGTCAAAATGGATTAAAGATCTAAGTATTAAAAGAGAAACACTAAATGGAAGAGAAGAGGGAAGAGGAGAAGTGAGAGAAATCTTGAAGATATCAGGGTAGGCAAAGAATTCATGGACAAAAATCAAAATGCATGTTTAACATTTGAAAAAATGAACAACTGGGACCTCCTCTTGCTGATTAGTTTTTACACATCCAAAGAAATTACCAAGACAGTGAAAACACAACCAACAAATTTTGAAAAAAAATTAATTATTAAGTAGTCAAACAGAGGTCTTCTATCCAGACTTCTTAAAGAACTAAAAGCCATTAGGGTCCCAAAATTCAAAGACTCAATCCAGAAACGGGCATCCGAGATGAACACACACTTCTCAGAGAAAGAAATTCAACAAGCCTATAAATAAATGAAGAAATGCTCCACATCACTAACTATTCATGAAATGCAAATTAAAATAATACTTAGATACCATCTCACCCCAGAAAGAATGGCTACCATAAAGAAATCAACTAACAACAAATGTTGGAGAGGCTGTGGGGAAAAAGGAACATCTCTTTTTTTATTTGTTACAAGATCTAGCTACATGGCTCAAACTCCTGTCTCAGACTCCCTAGCACTGGGATTGCCAACATGAATGCCTAGTCTTAGCGGCTAGCTTAGCATGGGGTACCTGATATCAAATTTGAGTCCTTCAGCTTGCTAGCAGACACTCAGACTGCTGAGCTATCTCCCTGTCCCCAAGCAAACTCTTAAGGTACCACATCTAAAATGAGAACCTCAGAAGGACACAGAACCTCTTTTCCCTGCATTTGATTGATGTTATTTTATTTGTTCAGACTAGCTTTTCTAATTTAAATTGTCCACTTGAATCCTAGTTAATAGTGTTATCCAAGTCAATGGACTCAAAGAAACTATTTTTGAATTCTTGCTACAACAGGTTTGAATTTTGAGAATGAAATACTGTAATAATTGGCCTAGATTTGATTCACTAACCAAGCTGGTCAATTCAGCTGTCATAATGCTAAATATAATATAAATTGCACTCCCTATAATTGTGTGCTAGGTACAAGGACATCAAGGTAAACAACAACTACAAAACGATGCCTATCTTGAATGTATTTTAAATCTCTGGTCCTCTGTTCAAATTTTATGTGCTTTGGTTTCTGTTTATGAAAAAAATTTGTGTATCTTTCCATTTCTAAATTTTTTCCACATTTAGGAAAGATTGTACTGCATTAAAGATTATAACCATTCCTAAAGATTTCCTGCTTTTTTAAAAATGTTTTTTGCTTTGCATTCATCATTGCTTATGCTTTTATATGATCCAATGTGAAAAATTATTTATTCTAAAATTCTATAGAAGATATTTCTCATTTCAAGAATAATTCCCTTGTTGCATTAAATTATTTTATGCATTTGTTAGCAATAGTAAGCTTAGAAATTTCCAAAGTGTCAGACACATTTTTAAAATTTATTTTGTGATCACTACAATGCCTTTCAATTCACAGAGAGACATATTTGCTGAGCCAAAAATGTTCATTTTTCTGAGTACAATAAAGTGAAGCTTATAATATTCTCTGCACAAGTTCAGATCAACTTATCTCTAAAGATAATTCTCTTGAGAATTGAGTCTGACTTTAGGCATAAGAAAGTGGAAAGTGATTTCTCAGCATTTTTGAAATAGAATATAGCATCAGAAAAAAATTCTTTTTAAAAAATTTTATTAATTTTAATGAGAAATAGCAATGAGACAGTTCCAAAGCAGGTTAGTAGGACAGTTACAATAATTAATACATTG